>CAEFZY010031947.1:0-116299 GCA_903066815.1 Brachyrhaphis roseni
TGTTTTGTCAACCCACAATGGATGAAGGAGGAGAAGAAATGGATTTGGTTGGAGATTTACTGTCAAAGCCATTTTCAAGACAGACTTTTCAAGAAAAGCTGGACATTGTTAAGCAAGGTCGGGCAACTCTGAAGCTAGCAAGCCTGTCACAACTGCTTCTGTTGATCGGACATTCTCAGCCCTTAAGCGAATTAAAACTTATGCCAGAAATACAACAGGGCAGGCTCGACTCTCAGCATTAGCTTCGATGGCGATAGAAAAGGACTTCTTTTCGTATCCATACGTTTCTTTTCTGAAACGTATGGATAATCTGCATAACAGAGTAACTGAAATCTTCTTGAGGAAAGAAAGGAGGATGGATTTTGTGTACAAATAATCAGGATTTTTGGTGAGTAAAATGTTGCTATATTACTAAATAATATTGCAATTTTATCAGGTTATTTTTGATGCTTTTTTTATGTGTGTCGCAGCTGTACCTGCAGTAGAAGTTTTATAGCCATAAAATAGTTATTGAGGGTTGGATTGATTCAGATGGAGCACTACTGAAGGCCTAGGTGTGAAATGCACGGCCCGCCACTGAAATGTAATACTGTTGAACATCTTGCCACATTGATAAGTCCCTCCAGGATTCAATTGTTCTTTTATACATTTATGTGGTGTTACTTTTTAAGTATTTGCGAAGAATTTTGCCATATTTGTGCTTACGTATGACAGTAAGTGTGACTTTTTGTTACTCGCTATATCGATCATGGACCACAACTTAACATCAAGTAAGGCTGAGGCAACTGTGTCTTAAAAGATAGAACACTGCCACCTGCAGGTGGGAGGTGGCAGTCACTTACACCCAATGTTTTTGACCATTTCTGCTGAAAATGTGCAGTAAACTGAGTTTTATTTAAAAAAAACAAAAAAACAGTCGAGATCTGTTGATTTTGCGTAAATATTCGTAAAATAAGTCTATAAAATTAGTCATGAAAAGTTACGGCGAGATGGACTTGAGGAAGTCATCATAACATAACATAATAACATTTTTACCAGTGTTTCACTGAGAAGTAGCTCGTATAATATAGGTTGTATTTCATGTTTTGATGAGTATTTGTGTCACATCATTGAGAAACAAAACAGCTTTAAGTCTGATCGGCGTAGCTCAAACATTTAGTTTGTTCTCCTGCATCTCTACCAGGGGTACTAGGAAACGTCAGGGCTACTGTACAATCACAAAGTGCTGCAGTCTCCCTCAGCAGACAACTTGTCCCACCGCGGCTCTCGTGGATTTTGCCTGAGGCAATGGCCTGGCCTCCAAATTCCCCAGATCCCTATCAAAGCAATGGGCTGGAAAAAGTTCAATTCACCGAAGCCGACTGGACAACTCAGGAGATCCCCTAGGAGGCACGCGTCCACGTCTGTCGGCGATGATTACATAAAGTGTAGATGAGCTACGTGACACTAGACTGGAAGCTTTTAACACTGTGGAATCTCTTGCTAGACTCGATTAGAACTGATAACCACAGGAATGTATATTCAAAGAGGTATAGAGCGCTGAAATGGGTTAATGTAAAGTTAGGTGGAAATAGTAAAGGCTGGGAAGACTTTCCTCCATGTTACTTTCAGAGCCTATTGTTCGGATGAAGTCCCAATGCAGACGCAGCAGAAGCAGCGCTTTGTCACTGTTTGAACTACTTTTATAGTGGAGGAGCTGTGCAGGTCTCTGAAGCTTTGGAAAAGGAAAATCCCTGATGACTGAAAACAGAGGAGAGCGAGAAACTCATTGTTCATCGTCCTTCTGCAACATTTTTATTCAGGGTAGATTCAGGTGTAGGAGTTGCGTCAGATCTGGCTAGAACCTTTGCTGGTTACGCTTTACTGTTTTCATCCGCGAGAGCTATAACTGCAATGTGTTATTATTATTATTATTATTTTAAGATTTTACAATAAATCTTGTTTTAACTTCCCAAAGCTAATGATTTTTTTTCAAATCTGACTTTTTTTTTTGACAAATTTTTTGGAGTTCAGATAGCTATTCATTCAATACATTAAATCTAAGGATCCTGTCTTAAGAAGGATCATCCATTGCCACGCACTCTGATGCACTTTATGATTTAAATAAAAATCAGACAAAGGTAAGGGATCAAAGAACTACCAACAAACCAAAGGATTCAAAGTTTGAATTGACGAGGCCGTCCTCAAACAAAATCGAAAATTAGATCCGACCATAAAACAAAAACCGTGATTGATGCTTTTTTTTTTTTTCATTTAAATGTGTGAGAAAATAAAGTTTTAGTAGAGTTCATCGACTCATTTTAATTAAATCCCACTCCCAGTTCTTTTTTTTGGAAGTCTGGTAATGGAAGCCGAAACTTTGTTGCTGCCTGTTCGGTTTTCGCCCGTTTTTCTTCCGTGAAGTAAATTTTCTTGAACTCGTATTGTGCGTGGGTGTGACGGTTAACCTGACCACATACGCCTCTCCCTCCAGGAGCTGCTTCCTGAGCACGCTGCTGTGACATTTCCAGGCTGTTTACATGCTGCATCATAACGCATCGATTCCATAAGGACGATCCATCTGCATTTTGCTCGCTGCCGGCGCTGAAATAAAAACAAGACTTCAGCTGGTCTGAGGCTCGATAGCGTTTCCTCTGGTTAAACGATTCCCCCGGGAGGGTCTTGTTTCATTTGTACACCGCTGTCAACGTTACGAGCCATTTTATTGGACGTGGCTGAACATGCGTGCAGCGATGGCATCAGATAACTCGCCGTTGTTTTCTCCTCCAGAGATGTGAAGCATTTATAAACGTGTAAAAGACTCCGTGCAGTCATCTGCAGTTCAGTTCGTCAGCCAGTCAGTCGTTCACTCCGTTCAAACAGCTCCCCCCCCCGGACCCTCCCTTCATCCGCACTGTCCAAACATGTTAATCCACCTACTTCATCCTTATTCCCATGGATTCTGGCGGCTGATTGCCACGGCGCTCCTGGATCATCCCCAGGGAAGCGCCAGCACTTCCGGCCAGCCTCTAGGAACAAATAATATATTTTTTTCATCCAATAACGCCATGGGGACTTTGAATGATATGGGAGTGGGGGAAAAATATGGGAGGATTTGTTCTTTGGAAACCAAATGTCTCTTTGTGAAATCACCAGCTTAATCTAGAGATGCGCCGATGGGCCTGTGACGATAACACATTTTGCTGGGCGATAAATTGTCTCAGAAGTTATTGCAATAATTGATAATACTATTGTTTTTCAGACCATTTCCAAGTAATATAATGCAAGACCACATTCCCAAAGATCAACAAAGTTTAGATTCTAATGAACATTTAACACTGGGAAAGGTAGACATTTTAAATATCCGAGATTGGCTTTCAGTCACAATGTGGCCGGTTCATAAGAGCAGATCTACTCAGTCTAATTCTATGCTTTGTGCTCTGAGTGACATCATGCTTAATTTATTTTACGTTACATGTAAAATAAATGCATATAATTTATGTATTTGGTGACAATTCTGAACTATTTCAGACGTTGTTTGACAGTTTTTTCTTTGATTTTTTTTACATATTTGACCAAAGTAATCAACCTATTGGTTTTGTCAGGTTCAGTTTCTTTATTATTTGTTCTACATTGTCTATTATACACCTAATTGCACTTACTGAACAAATTAAAGTTGTGTTTTTACATGTTTCACCAAGCTAGTGAAGCTATCGGTGTACAAAGTGTTCTGTACTGGTTTACAGCTATCAGATAAATTAGCAATAAAAGAAATGTTTTCAGTCAATTCAGCACTGCTTCCCTGCATTGGGTCGGTATCAGCCGATACTAAACCTTAAATATCGGAAGTGTTGTAGATCGGTGCATCTCTACCTTAACAACAGGAATGTACAGTGTTGTGCTGAATAATATGCTTATTGTTCCCCCTCACTGAGGTCCCGCTGGTGCAGAAGTCGCTGCTCGGTTCAGACCGCCGCCATCTGTTGTAGTGATGCTGATGTTTGAATATGCAGCCAGATGTACGGTTAGCGCTTGAAGTGTTTCTGGAGAGCTCTTTGTTCGGCCCTGTCGTAAAACAGGCAGCTCCCTTTTGTTGCCACGCTCTCTGCGAGGAATCGATGAACTTTACTGGATCTGCATTTCATATTGATCGTTGCGGCATGTTATATTTACTGTACTTTAAGAGAGTTGTGTTTAATAGTTGCTGGGGGTCAGTAATATCTCACATCTTGGCCACAATAAAAATACTGGAGTAATTTTTTTCCCCCCTTTTCTTCTGAGTGTAGTTTAGTTTTAGTCTATATTTGTCCTGGGGGGCCCAGCTATTATAGATGTGTGTATTTTTTTTGTCCTTTTGAATGTTTTATTTTATGTTATTAGATTTGTTAAACTTATTTCTTTAGCCTTTGCAGTCAGACAGTGCTTGTGGGTGTTGTTGCACACATATTAATGTAGGCAGTGTGTTAAATAAATGAAAGTGCTGGTCATTTTTCATTTGATATTACATGTAGTGATGGTTCTCGCAGAACGTCATGTCTTGGGTCAAACCTTTTGGGTTTTCCTCCACAAGTCTGATGACATTCTGGCCTTCAGACAGCCTGAACTGAGTCAGGTCTGTGCAGATGCCCTCAAACTCTAACACCGAAACACTGACTTTGTTGTACGCTTGGGTCATTGTTCATTTGGAAGACCCATTTTCACCTGAGCTTTTACCACCTGGCTGATGTCTTTAGATGTTGCTTCGATATTTCCACTTGGTGTTGTTTTCTCATGATGCCATCTATTTTATGAAGTGTACCAGTTCCTCCTGCTGCAAAATAGGCCGAAAACATTGATACTGCTCTTATACTTTAGAGTTGGGATGGTGTTCTCTGGCTTTCAAGTGTCACTCTTTTTCCTCCAAAGGAAACGATTATCATTATGGCCAAACAATCCCACTTTAGTTTCATCGGACCACAGGCCATGTCCCTAAAAATTAAAGCAAATGCAGGCCAGTGTGTGATTTACAAACTATAATGTTTTTTGGTTTTTTTTTACGTCTCCTTTGGAATAAAGCCGTCATCTTCACTCTTCAGCCCAAATGGGACGCGTTTCTTATGCCTGGTTCCCATGGCAAGATATTAAAATTGTCAGCTGATTTCTTAAAAAAAACGAGTCTTTGAGCCACACAAGAACCGATTTCACTCACCAACATTGTCAGATGAGAAATCTCTCAAAACCTCTTGAGACCAAACATGAGTTCAGAGCACACAAATACGGCTGACTGGGAAGAAGCAACGGCAATAGTTTGTGGACTATATTTAACAGAGAAAAAAATATATACGAAGACGTCTAAAATGTTTTTGGGACGCCGCGGCAATTGTTTTGTCTTCTATGTACTTTGGATTTCCCTCCGTGTTTCTGACACCTCGCTTTCTGACTGACAATGCACCACATTCTACAGGCTGCACTCTTGCTTCTCCTTGGGGAACACCGCACATGCTGCAATATCAACCCAAGACAATCCAATCCTTAAGACCATTCTCAGTTTGAATCCAGAAGTGTTGCTGCACCAAGAAGAAACGTCTACAGCACAGGTGTCAAACTCCAGTCCTCAAGGGCCGGTTGGTGTCCTGCAGTTTTTAGATGTGCCACAGGTACAAAACACTGGAATGAAATGGATTAATTACCTCCTCCTTGTGTAGATCAGTTCTCCAGAGCCTTGATAATGACCTAATTATTCTATTCAGGTGGTGCAGCAGAGGCACTGCTAAAAGTTGCAGGGCAGTGACCCTCCAGGACTGGACTTTGACACCTCTGGTCTACAGGGATTATACATGCCCATGCACATCTACCAGCACTGTAAGGAAAAAAGCTCCTAACAGCCATCCATAAATGTATACTTTTCATTAATCATACATCACACATCTTTATTCTAGCAACACCAAACATATTTTCAGCAATTCTGTAATGTCCTAAGTGAGGGCTCTTTGCTTAGAGACCCACGGTGGTACTTAAGCAACATGACGCCAGGCTAGTTCTTTTACAAAGAATCTAACTTTACCTTTTATTATGGTAAAGTACCGTGTGTCCATGTGGAGAGCAGTTTCTGTAATTTTAATGAAATGTTCCTAATGCCCAAAGGTTTAGTTTCCAGATTTGCCTCAGAGCCATTAAGGAAAGCAAACTGCTCTGACTGATGTAGTTTCAGCCAGAAAAGGGATTTGCCTCTGTATACATGAGAGCTGGGACTCAACAAACAGCGGATGTGCATAATTGTTACAAATAAAAAGCTGGATAGAAATCTCAGTTCTTCTAAATCTACACTTTGTATAATCATCTTTTACTGCAATCAAGGTGCAAGTCTTTATGAGTACGTCCCTACCAAATTTTGTACGTTGTTCTTTGCAAAATGCCTCAGCTCATTTTGTAGCAGCTTTTCTTTCAGAATTGAATTTAGCTTAATTTGTCTAATCAACTCTGACCAGCATGCAGAAATGACAATTCACAAGTATGAACGTGCATATATGAGACCCTTGTTCAGCTAAAGAGCTGCTCGGATTAGGCCATGAAGGCACTCGATATTTTCACTTAAAATCAATCCAACAACTCCAAAACATGCAGACAAGTTGTTGCCAGCACAATATGCCACAGTAGCATGGTGATATTTATTTCTCTAATGCCAGTGGTTTTGAAACTCTTTCATATTGTGGTACACGTTGAAACCTGTACCCGGCCCGTTCCTAGTCCTGAGTATTCACAGATTTGATCTAATTTCAGGATACTGTGGTGCCTAATCCATGGACTTCATTGGATTCCTAACCCAGGAACTACAGTGGCCCTCGTCCACTGAAGTTAATTTTAGTTTTATCTGACCAGGGAATCTTGTTCCACCTACATTAGTTTGGCCAAACGGTTTTGCGAGCAAACGACTGACTGTCCTCTTGACAGTTTCTCCTACTTAACCTGTGGCGCTCCTCTTTACTTGGACTTGTTGGCTTCTTCTTTGCCCAGACGATCACTGCAGGTGGACTGTCATTTTTCTGTTACGTTATACTTTTTCCATTTCATATGACTGAACAGTTCTGTCAGTAGGAATACTTTCACAGCAAACTAGAATATCAGTGAATTTTGCTCTGGGTGGTGACACTTTACGGCAACATTTTCTTTCCATATATGTTTTTGTGGGCAGGGTGCTAGGAAGAGGATGGACTTCGGACAGGAAGTGAAAAACGAGCGCTGGGGAAAATTACACTGTCCTCGGGTCTATGGTGTAGTTGGGTAGGATTTTATCTTTGTCTCCCCCGTGCAAAAAAAAAACAACCTTTGGTCAGCTTCCAGCTTGCCCTGCACACCTCTAAAGCCGAGGCTTTCATACTCGCTGAAAGAAATAGGTGAGGGAGAGAAAATACAGTAGAAGTGAAGTGGCCAAGAAGGAGCCAAGGAATGACAGCAATATTATCAATAAAAACCAGTGAGGTTTCTTGCTGTGTGACCTTGTGGGTATTAGCAGATTTATTTAGTTATTTTCCCTCCCTGTGGTTTGGTTTTCTGCGGCCCCTGCCACCAGGAAGAATTATTACAGTGACTTCACAAAGGCTGGCAGCGCTCCCTGACACGCAGAGAAAACACTGATCTTACTGATGAAAAGGACGAGGGGAAGTGCTATCCCATTGATTCCCTCAGGTGTAAACAAAAGCTGTAATTGCTGTGGCTGGTTTTGATGGGTTCCACTGATTTCCAAAAAAAGAGAGTTTGAACTTTATCAGGAGCTTTCCGAAAGCCTGTTGTTCTTTTAATTAGATGTCCGCTTGTATTCACAGAGAAAGAAATTTGATGTCGACACGAAAGGTTATCGGCTTATCATAAAGTAACGCGCCGTTTCCTCGGTGCTTATTGGAGCAAAAGGTGGAGTATGTAAATGTTTTTGAAGGTTCCTCACTGACCTTCAGATTTGTTTTCTAAGGAAAAACAGGTGAAAATGAAACTTTGGAAAGAAAAAATAATAATATAGACCTCTTTCTGAATTCCCCCCAACCCACCGAGTAAACTTGATGGTCATCCAGTGACCCACAACGTTTCTGAATTAAACAATGTTTAAAGTTGACACTAAATATGAAAATATGACTTGGTAAAATTATGTTTTTGGAAGACATTATTAACAAAACCCAAACACCAACAGCAAGGTCTTAAAAAAGGCAAGCATAACAACACATACTGACCATGTGCTGCCATTGTGTCCAACCATTTAACCAAAGAAACTTTTTAACCAGTCTTTGCTGTCACAGTTACTGGTATAAAAAAATCCTACAATAAGTATAAAAAAGAAACGATGCTTGTTGTACTTGTGGGGGCACAAGTACAACCTGGCAGCCCGCCAGGCTTAGAATACACTGAGGGAAACCTTGCTCTTCTCTTATTCATCTTGCAAAGACTATTTTATTTTTGGAACAATAGTACCTAAATTTCAAAATCCATATTTACTTAATGTAAGATGGATCATTTTAGAGAAGGATCTTGGAAACTGTCAGCGTACTGAATTTATTAATTTTTCTAAAGCTTCAGCATTTTAAACTGAACATCCATCAGTCACATACACAAGTTTATCCCTGCAACAGCTGAGGGCTGCAGCCTATCTGTAGCAGTCATTGGGTGAAAGGCAGAGAAAACCCTGGACACTTCGCCAGTTCATCAGAAAGAAACTTTCCACACTCTTTGTGCCCTCAAGCTGCTTGATGGAAGTGTAGAGAAACAGGTTCCTTAGATGTGAGAGATCTTCTTGGATGCTTTTTGCCCGATTATCCAAACGGACTGAACAGATATCGTCTACCTTTGACAATGGGGATCTAATTATCATTAGGGGATTTTTACCACCCGCTGCAGGTTTTGCCTCTTCGCTGTGTGTAGTTTTAGTACCACACAGTACAACAATAAGTTGGCGTGAACTCAGTAGCACACTGGTAAATCCTGGTCAGCTGCTGTTTTTTGCCTGAAGGTCCTAAAGTAGAGCCTCTGCTTGGCTTTTTTCAATTCCACGTGTTGGAGGGGAAGGAAGGGGTGAAAACAAAAAAGGACCTGTAAATTGATATCTTCGCTTTTTGGCTCAGTACTGTTTTTAACACAAAAGACCACCTAAAGCCTTACCAGACTCAAGGCACTATTTCAGCGATCCATTCTCCATCCCCTCTTACCATCACTCATGAATAAGATATCAGAAGACTGATCCCAACCTGACAGATGCAATTTACTTTTTCCAGTGGAGAATCTTGGTGTCCTGGGGTTCAGACCAAAAATGATTTGAGGATCTTTGCTGGAGAAGACCAGAGGAGTCGCCAAACCTTGTCTGGATTGGGATACCAACTTCAGGCCAACCTCAGGCCAGGCCACTAGTGAGTTTGGTGGTCAAAGCTTAGCTTCTGAAGCACAACTGAGTCAGAAAAAGCAAGAGGAAAAACTCCTCAAAGGAGCTCACCTCTTAAAGGGATGCATGTGAGCTGGGGGGGTTTGCAGAGGGCGGGGAACTGGACCTGCTGATCCGATACAGAAAAACTTTGTTTAAAATGGTTTTATTGTTTTTTTCTGTTTTAAACAGACATAAACTTACTGAATTAGAGATTTATTTAATAACTATTCACCAGTACAGTACACTTTCATACATCAACACCTTCACAAGCTTGAATTTTTTTATTTATTTTGGAATGTTGCAAATATCAAATCAATGCATCTACTAATTACTAACAGTTTTAAGAGCTCTCCAATTTAGAAATATGTTACTATTATCTCATCTGCATTTAAGATTTAGTAGTAGCTTTAAAAAGTTGATATACACCACTCAGCATGTGATGGTTTCATGGACACTGTGTTGAGAGTAAAAAATTATGGCTGAATTTTATGTTTTTTTAAAATGGCTAACTCCAAAAATGGTTGACTTTACCTGATCAGGTCCAGAAACCAAACTTTATGGGAACATCTGTAGCACAGTAATGAACAAAGGGAGGAGAGTACATTCCAATAAATCTAAATAAGTACAATTTCAAATGTGTTCAAACATTCCTTTCATATCGGGGAACATTTATATTAAAGTACAGATTCCAGCCGATAAGAGATGATTTTAATCAGCTACTAAGATGAGCGCGGCTAACCTCAAGTTCTCGTCTTGACCTTTTCCAAGACTCAAATGAACTTTTATTAGATGCTGATGATGTGAGCTGTCTGGAGCCGGAGGCAGAGATCGACGGAGAAACTGAGAGGAAGGAGAGAGAAAAACACTCTGAGCGAAAAGTTAAGCTCAGAGAAAATGAGTGAGAGTGGAATGAGAAAAGGGCAAAATAGAGATTATTAAAAAGAGAAAGAAAGTACAAGTGGGGGTGGGGGGAACCTCTAATCAGAGGAGATATCTGGCACAGAGAAGTACTTTGTCCTCACCTGCTCTTCACTCTCAAAGTGATGGGTGGAACCTCATCTGGTGAAGCCTAACATTAATCCACACTTATTCCTCCTGTGGAATTACAGCCTGTTGGTTGCCGGTGGTTGTCCCGCCTCACGAAAGCATCCAAAGCATTTTCTTCAGTCAGGCCTGGGCAAGCAGATGACTGAGCAATTGGGGTCATTGATTAAATCTAACAGGGTTTGATAATGCAGAGGTGATATGAAAGCCGTAGTTGATATTTAAAGTGCAAATAACAGTTTCAAGTACATTCTTGAAACGTCACTCTAAATACTAATATGTAATATTAGCAAGATTAAGAATAGCTCATAAGTCTGAACAGCAGAAGGAAACTTGTGAGTTTTATCAGAGTATAGAAACTCTGACTCTTGACTCTAGTATCAATCATTGTTTAAGAGCTTATTGGATTGGGGATCCAAATATTTTATGTCTTTCCTGTGGGTAACATGTCTACGAAGATTTGAGCAGTCATAGGCTCTCGTCCCAATAATACACCTGATGTCATGGACATAAGTTGGCATTAAGCTCTACAGAAGAAGAAGGAGACACAGAAAGCGTTGAGTCGATTGGTCAGATTTGTGTAAAAGTTGTGATGCAAAAAATTGCAAGTCTGTGCAAAATTTGCAAATAAGTTGAATTTGCATTAATGGTTGAGATCACAACATTACAAGGACTGATTATTGCTCTTCTTAAAGATATTAATCTAAATAAACCTGTATTCACTTTAGGATGAACAGATATTAAACAGATTTACCACACCACTTTTAATTGGCGGTGAAATAACCAAGACCTTGGTCACCTAACTAAACATCTCCGCTTCTTAGAGTCCGAATGTTTACTTGTTTCCTCCTCATTAGTCGCCACTCTACTGATCTCAGCTGGATATGTTTATTTGGTTCTGACAAATGCTTTCTTAGTAGACACCCATAAAAAGCTAATGAGTTTCTGGACCAGGCACAACTGTTTAAGGTACACTTGAGTTAATAAATGGCAAAAAAAAAGTTGGCAGGAAAGTTTCCCCAACTAGCTAAATGGTGCATTTTACCTGACAAAAAGCATTTAAATATAGCTCCATGGCACCATATAACTGTAGATCATTTTTAGTGGGAGTTGCAGTCTCTTTAATTTCTTCTGCAGCTCTAGTCTCCATAAATCTGTGTTGGAGCTCAGATGGACTCCAAAAGCCAACTAGCGCAACAGGACACCATTAGTCCTTTTGTATGCTTTCTTTAGAGCAGTATCCCTGGCAACTGCACTACCTGGGAGGCACTGATTAAACGTGTCTTCCTCACTGCCAAGCTTATGAGAGCTCAACATTAGCAGGCATTGGGGTTACATTGTCGGCCCACTAATGAAGCCAGCATGCTTTTATTTTTTTTTCTAAGTGTCATTCTGGATTATGGCCATGGTAGGGAGGTAAGAGTGGATCTGTGTAAGCGACTCTGCTGGACGTAGCAGCGTGTGTCCTCGCGCTCTGACTCTCCCTCCACTCAGTGGTGTGTTTTCCGCAAACGCACCACCGAGGCATGCCGGCCCTCGGCGCCTGGACGGCCGCGGACCCCCGCTGTCGCCTCCTCAGGCAGCAGGCGCTGCGGTAATTTCATCTGACAGGTGACTTAACAAAGCTTTGGTCCGTGGTGGGCGGCGCACCGAAGGCTGGGGGACATATGTTGGGCAGATCAGCCTCGTTTTCCACTGGAAGCAGCATGCTTTGACAATGACCGGCATGAATGTTTACATCTATTAATGTTCTTGGTACTTTGTCACATTATAACCAGGGATTTAAGTTATCGGTTGCTGAGTTAAGTCAATTTCGATAAGTGGCCATTTTCCTAAAAACCTGAGTTTTCTCTTGGATCAAGAGAGCTGACCGTCTTTCCATAACATAAAGGGCTACATTCTTCATAATGATGAATTAAAAACAAAAACATCCTTTAATTTTTAATATTATTTTGTGTCATCTGTATGGCAAACAGAAAATTGCGGTTTTCTAACGTTATTGCACTTACACTTTTATAAAATATTACAGAAAGTTCTTGGGTTTCTAAATAGAAAAAGTAAAAAGTGAAAAGAATAAAATACGTGAAATACTTAATTCCCCCAAACCTCTGAATGCGAACAACCACTAGAGACGAGCCTGAAAATATCTGCAGCGAAAGCAGACATGAGAGGATTTCACTTTTACTATATTTTTGTTTTTAAAGACTAGGGAAAACCTTTCACTTTCTCCTGCATGCAGCGCTCTGGGTTAGCCTGTCACGTAAAACTCTGATCAACCAAAATTTTGTCTCAAAATATGAAAAAATTGATCCAGTTTACATCCAGTTTGGACACCAACGTCTCAAGTGGGCCAAAGTAGGAGACGCCGCAACATCCTGATTTGCTCCATCCGAGACGGGACGAACTAGAGGCTGCGGGCGCTCTTCATGGCAGCAGACGAGATTTCTACTCTGACATTAAATGCGTGACATGTTTATTGGACCTGGAAAAATGAAAATATTGATGGATTTAGCTCCAGTAGTGCAGACTGAAGGAGAGACGGGTCACCTGCCTGACACCGCAGAGTGCAGAAGAACACGTCAAGAGTCCTAACCAGTTCTGTCACCACACGACCGTCTCATTACGCCTCCAACAGGAGCCAGTAATCATATGGCAGGTGTTGGTAATTACATGACAGCAACGCAGCCAGTGAGCACCGTTTGTGGCGGCGCGGCCAACCGGCAGGGAGCGCGTGAAATGTCATAAAACGTAATGAAAGGAAATGAGTTTTCCCCTCACGTGCCGCTTCGACAATGCGCCCGACATCCGTTTACAAATTCCACTCAGTCAGGGATGAGACGCTTCGCTCTCTCCAAGCTGTGCTCCATCACCATAAAATATGATTTTAGCGTTTCAGAAATATTCATTTCCATTCATTTGCTATGCAGACGTCTTCTTTGTCTTTTAATTTGTTTGCCAAAAAGTGCAAAAGCCCGAGCAATACCCGATTTAAAAACAGAAAAAAACTCGCAAGTGGAAAATTGATAGCTGACATTTAGCTGTTTTTTGTTTTTTTTCCCCCAGTCAGTGTTATTGTTTGTGTTGCAATTTTTTTTTTCCTCATTTGACAGATGACTGCAGGAATTGAAAGACAGAACTAGATGGATGATGTGTCAAACCAAGGACAACATGCGCACATAGGATGTGACAGGATATATTGGATCAATCTTCACATGTTCCCTTCACAATAGAGGATTGTAATTGTTTGTGTTTTTATACTGACCCAAACAGAAACCAGAACTTTGCCACCACTCCCAATGATGCACTCAGCTTGCAAACTGTTTCATACCCTGTCAGAGGTTTTGACACGTTATTGGGATTCAATGCAGTAGATCAACACAAAGTAGCTCATCATTAGCTGCGTTTTGATTACAAATATTAGCTAGACTTTATTGATATTCCACCGATGTCGAAAAAAATGCAGTTTAGCAATCGTTTCCGTTAAATAAAATATCCGTTAAAATCAGGTGAATGTGGTCGTTCACACTGTAATTTATGAAAAAACATGCCACACCATCATTCTCCCACCGCTTCCTGTCGTCTTTGTCATTTCCACCAGTAGTAATATCCGGTTGTTCATTTCCAAAGTGCTTCCAATGCAGTTTTGCAAAATACACTAATTTCAATGCAGTGGAAAACCCACCTCATCCTATCACAAAAACTTATGAAAACTAAAACATTTTTGGAACTTGGTGCATTTCCATTAAGCAGATTTATTTTTGTAAATCCAATTTGCATACTTGTGTGGTAAATGGAAATGCAGCGAGTATGAAATGGAGGGGAAAAAACTACAAGTAGTTTTCAAATAGCTTTAGCAATGATTTCTGTCCGCTTGGCATTCACATATGGATTCGAACTGCACCAGAGTTCACTTCCTCTGAACATAGACGTAGGTTTGTTGGTGGACCCGAGTTCACTTTCTTCGTCTGCAGCAGAGTTTGAATGCGCACCAAGTGAACTGGACTTTCTATGCCAACGAGCTGGAGTCAATGCACCTTGAATTAAACGGCAGTTCATTAGCATTCCTCTGCAGAACGTTGTGAGGTAGTTGGACCATGGGAATCAGCTGAACCAGAGCAGAGGCACATCTACGCCAGCAGGAAATATGTCCTTCAGGACTGGAGTTGGACTGTTATGCTGTAGGGGTTTTAAGGGCTGAATGGTTACTGAAAACTGTTTGTGACTTTTCCAGTTAATAACAGGAACAGGATTTATAGGTAAGGTTAGCTTTATAAGCACTAGGGGTGTAGCGATACAATAATCTCACAATACAATACGATATATGATATTCTGATCACGATACAATATATATCGCTATATTTGGCAAACAATACGATTCGATGCACTTTTGCAATTTTCTGAAAGATTTTAGAGAGACAGAGTGATTTTAGTGACATTTTGTGTTCCACAGACTTGAATTTAATTAACTCGAAACTGATTAAAAGCACCAACTACACAGTACCTGACTCTGATTGGAGAGTGTCTAACAGTCTACAGCTGGACGAAATGAATCAAAGATGCAGTGAGAAAATCAGTTTCTGTCATTTAATTCATGTGGATTTGACATAAAACTCAAAGTTTCCACAGTGATCCAGGAGCTGAGTGGGGAGATTATCAGCCTCTTTAGACTCTCAATATGCAAATGACGGCACTTATGTTTTTCTGCATTTGAGTTAACAAAATTTGATTTGGAAAAGTGTTAATTTTTCACTGTGAAACGCTCAAATATTCTTAATGAAAGGTTTTTATAATTTAGAATGACAATATATACCATCCATTTCTTAAACTGATGTAAAAATATTGAAAGCAACACAGTTTATAACATTAGCATGAAAATGAAGGCAATTATTTGTTTGTATACAATTTTGACATAACATCATAGGTCAAAACAAGATGCCAAAAAATTTATAATTGTGCAGGAGGTGAGGGGGGAGTAAAAAATGTCTTTCGGACTCTGGGGAAAAGGCTTTTCTACTTTGGCTACCAGAGTTAGCTGTGTCTGTAAGCTGTTTACTACTAGCTGCTGGGGCAGTGGCTCTGCCTCACCCTGCAGTGATCGACTCCTTGCAGCCGCGCCACCATTCCCCTGCTTGGATCTCTGAGTGACTAACTCCTCTCAGACTGCCGGGATCTCATCGTACTCTCAGTCTCTGATACTCTTTGTCAGTTGCTAATAAGAATGATTGATCAGCCATCGGCCTCACGGCAATCCTCACTGCTCAGTGTTGTTTTTTTTTTCTTTTCAAATTAGGTCTGATTGGTGCATTCTTGTTTTGAATCAGCCTTCAGCTGTAGCAGATGAGGGATCCACTGCTACAGCTGTGGATGAAACTGAGCTGCACACAAGTTCAGCTGATGTTTTGGGACAAACAAATCAACTATTTCAGTCCGACTCCAAGGCTTGGTGCAAATCCCTTTTTGTATTAAGAAAAAGCCATACAGAGTACTAAAGTATTGCTTCCAACACACAATGGAATTGTACAAAATCAGTTTTTTTTTTGTTATAACTGAGGAATCAATGCTTTACTACAAGAGAGGTGTTACTGCATTTCAGCCAGAGGGATTAGATGCTTCTGCAGCGCTGACACAACTCACGGAGCACACAGAGCCCGTCGGCGTAGAGGTGGGGGTTGGGATGGAGGTGAGGGCCGGGGCTGGTGACGAGCGCTCGGGTATAAATCAATAGTCGGCCTGCAGTGATAAATCCCCCCAGCTCCAGTGACCGACTGGCCCTCACACTCTCGCACACAAAACAATCTCGGTCCCCCATGTCACACCAGCCAAAAGTTATCACTGCCATGGATCACCGGCTGGATGATGTGTCAGCTGAAAGTCAGTTTAAAGTGAGGCTAAAAGAGATAGTAGGTCCTGAGGGGGGATTGAACCATTTGGAGTAGATATTTAAAGAAAACAAGTGAAGCTGGTCGATGCACAGCCCATACGCCGACCTGGCTTGTTGGTTACCTTTGTAGTCTAAACAACACGAGTAGTGAATCAAAATGATAGCTGATGATTTAAAATGAGGGTCTATTGAAAGGATGTTAAACGTTTACAACCTACAACCTGAATGAATCTTTGGGTTTTCTCTCTGTACGGTGGATCCCACCCATTTTTGGTTCAGTACCAGTGGAAGCTTCTGTAGAACTTGAATTATTTGTGGGGGAAAAAAATCCCCTATTCACGCAATTTTTCAGGGCATATGTAAAATATTCAAAAAGTATTTTGGAAACATCTCAGCTCAGTGCTGCCTGACACCTTCCACGCTTAAAGCCTCCAGTGTGGCTGAATGAAAACCACTTTATTTTGTATTCAGTCGGGCTGTCTTTCTCTGATATTACAGTTTGTTCCATGAAACATTGAAGTGTGATTAAAAAAAATAAATAAAGGAGGAACAGAAGAAATCTCTAAGAGAGAAACCCCCTTTTTCACAGTGCAGTATCTCACATAGCCTATGGCTAAATCTCACTTCCAGAATCTCCTGAACTTCCCCTTTAAATCATCATTTTTGCCTCCAGTCACACGGCTAACACTTCCACAGTTCAGAGCTTTCGCTCCGTTAACGTTGACGCCGGGCGACAGGGTGAAGAAGCCGTGTAACGGGAGCGGCGTTTAGGTCCGGCGACAGTGACGAGTCGATCTGTCCAAACGCGTTTTTCTTTTCCCGCCCGGCCTTCATCCGGAGACACTTTTATTAAACCAGGCGAGATCCGACCTCATTCCTCTTCTGTGCGTCCCGTCGCTCAGAGACAAGAGTAAAGGCCGCCTAACCGGCCCGGCGTCGTCGGCGTCAGGAATATTCGGGAGCGTTGACGCAACCCCGGTCGTCGTCATTCAAACGGCGTGTGGGCTTTTTGGTGCAAGGCCACACCACCGGCAGCCGCTTGAGAAAATCAATAGGAGCCAAGCCGTTTATTTGTGTCTGAAAGGGCGAGATCTGCTGCGGAGGGCTTCTGCTGAGGCCGGGAGCATTTTCATTTTCGCCGCGCAAATCGGAGAGATCCGACCAGCGCCATAAACTACCGAGGAAATACAGCGCCGTGTGTATTTTTACGAACGGAAAAGCTCACAGCCCATTAATTTGGAAGTTCAGTCCAAACGCGGGGAGCTTGGCCCGCTGCCTCCCAACGAGCCTGGCTGAGCCGGCCCCAACGGAGGCTGCAGCGTTTTTTGTTTTGTTTTCTTTTCCAGAGGAATGATATACCGTTCCACATTCGCACAGCTGATGCATTTTTTATGTTCCAAACCAGAGGGGCTTTCTCACCTTCAATTTTAAAACTGTTTGCTCAGCAGCAGTCCTGAGAGCTGATAAAATAAGTTAGGGCGGCTGAATTAAAAATGATTCCTCAGCGAAGGAATCTGTCCCCAAAAGAGCTCCTCACAGCGATTCCTTTCAGGTCATAATGTGATAGAGGAACCCCAAAAATACATATATATAAAAAACAGAAGAAAAAATGGGTCTAGGCTTGACAAAAACAGTTGCCTAGGATCTCTTTGTCTTTTATTCTGTCTCCATATTCCACATGCTTTTCTCTCTCTGTGTTTTTTGGCTTCTGAGTGATTTTTATAAACACAGATTAACTATAACATTATTTCTATGAATGAACAAACTCCTGTACGGATCTACAAACGACAACACTGTCCTCTTTCCACTGATTTCCTGTTTTTTTTTTTAATTATTCATCAGACCGTTTCTGACTCCTAATCTTGATAAATTAGTGAGGCGTCCCTAAAGCTCGAATGACAGAATATACTCAGAAATAAACTCCACTGACATTTTAGAACCCAGTTCAATAAATATTTATTCTCTCAGGGTTTTGGCAGCATATAAGCAAGTAGCATTTTATACTTTCAACAATTTGATTTTATTGCTCTTTATGGCTCCTGCTTTTTTTGTTTTGTTTTTTTCTCTCCTCCCGTTTTGATTTGCTTCATAAATAATGTTGATTTAATCAGCCAAGTCTGTAATAAAATCTCCTTTTCGGTCTCGGAGTCCTGTGGGACAGGAGCTCTATCAATTTACTCGCCTTTTCTCGTTAACGGAAGCCTAATCTGGATTTTTTTTTATCAACAAGCTCATGTCTAATATAACATTTTGGCAAAGACAGCTGAAAAGTATTTTTTTTTTTTTTTCTTCAGCGCCCTCCAGGCAGATTTCAGATCACGTCAGAGCACAGAGTGCACTTTTTAAAGTTTTACATGACATGTGTTCACAGTGAGGTATCAAAAATGTACGTCTTACTATTTCTGAATGCGTTTGGCAGAGTTCATCATCACATCACGTTTTCAAACGATGCAACATGGAGATGAAAATCTGTCCTAAGGTCTAACATGGAGGGTTTTTGTACATATCCTGTTTATCTCAGCAAGAAGCTTATTGTCTTCAATCAATCACTCAACTGAACGTCATCGGAAATGTCGCCGCCTCGTATTGCAGCAGAAATGGGTTTTCAGAGTCTCGCTGTCGGTCTATATCGGACTGAGTGCTCCGGAGCCTGATTACGTTTCAGGACCGCAGGTCAGATCTGGACCATAAAAACCCCCTCAGGTCATCGGAGAACGGTTTGCTCTGACCGGGGCCAAAAACAGAGAGGCAGCATTTAGTTTCTGTTTCTCAGCACCAACTAACTCCTCTAAATCAGGAGTACAACTATTAATATTTGCAGCAGGAAATTATTTTTTAATAATAATAATAATTCAACTGTATTGTCATTGCACTGTCACAAGTACAAGCAACAAAATGTGGTGTGGTCAGAGCCGGGAATCGAACCCGGGTCGCCCTGCCGCCAGCCGGGAGCATTAACCTCTTGACTATCGGCGCTCATCACTTTTCATCACTCACCTGTTTTTTTGTGTGTCTTTGACGGAACTGATTGGCGCATTTAATGAAAATACAGAAATGCCACTGAGGGGAATAAAAGCACACATAAAGCTTCACTTAAAGAAACGAATTATCTTTCAAAATATGCAAGACAATAACAACCAAAGTCTATTTATGTAATAGGATAATTTATATTGTGAAGCTTTTTTTTTTTTTTTAGATGTAACAAAATTGTCTTATTGGGACAAATGAAACGGACAAGAGGAGTTTGTCCAGAAGGGAATAGGAAACGGTGTTTCTTTTTTTTTTTTTTTTAACAATCATTCATGTTGATGTCAATTGTCTCTTATTTGGGGCAAAATGCTCTGAGATATTAGCATTCACATCGTTTGTAACAAATTCTGGGCAGATGAATTGGTTGTTTGCAGCATTAATCTGCATTTTGTCCTGTAACTTCTGAAGAAAGAACTCGTTTTGATAGAGCAGCAAAATGCTAAAATTACAGACATCAATCAGAATTTCTTCCACCGGCTTTAACATTTCTTCATACGGCTGCTGCAGCCATTGTTCTGGATTTGTTGATTCCTCCAAATCGTACTTTATTTTGAGTATGCATACTTTTAATCACACATTTGTATTTAAGAAAATAATCATTAGGATTCCAGAAATGAAAAGCTGAGGTAAGCTAAACTGTTTTAAGCTGAAATAAATGAACCAGAACTGAACGAGATGAAGTGTGATTGAGTTACAATGAATTGAACTGAAACTAAATTCTGAATTTTTATCATTTTGATTGATCTAAATTGCACTGAATGAAACAATTTAACAGTTTGCAATGAAACAAAGCTGAACTAAAATGAATGAAACATAACTGAACTGATTAAAATCAGTTCCAATTGAAATGATTCATTGGATCTCATTTGAATTATATTGATCTAGATCAATAGCAGTCATCTAAAATGTATAAGTTGAAAAAACAAACTGTAAATTTCGTGGAATTACACTGACTTGAATAAATCAATCAAACTGGAATTAAATCTACCCAAAGTGAAATGAAATTAAAAGAATAAAGCTGAATCGGCATTTGTTTTTGAATATAATAATAATAATTAAAAAAACACTTGACGTTCCTTTAATTGAATCAAACTGAACTGATTGGTTTTCTAAACTGAATGAAACGAAAGCAAATTGAACTGAAGTTATTGACGCCAAAATCAAATCAACACAAATGTAGCTGACATGAATTGAATTGAACATAACTGAGCTAAGTAGATTTCAAAGTCAAATTAATATTTAATTGTATCAAAACAAAATGGATTTAAATCGGCTAAATAAAAAAATTAAAAAAGAGCATGAAAGTCAATTATTACAAATAATTTTGTGGTAAAAAGTTGATGTCTTGTAGATTTTCATGACTTTTGCTTTCCACAATGACTTTTAAGTAAATTTGTATCGAGTAAATCTGATATAAAAGCTTCCATTTTTTATGAGACTGACTTTACTTTCCTGTTGATGTATGTGTGACATTTTTAACAATCCAACTAGCTGTAAACCCAGTGAGCCCAACATAACACTGTGAACAGATCTGATGGACATCCAGGGCTTGTAGTCAGAGGTGTCAGGTTCACAGGAGCAACTGACAGCTTAGTTCACACCTCACTGCACTGAATGGCAGCAGCTATAAATAGCTCTGTGTGTACGAATGATCCCAAACACTGGAGGGGTGTGTGTGTGTGTAGTTTTACAAGGTTACTTTAGATCCAGCCTCAGGCCACTCAGAAACAGCAAATACAGATCTGCATGTAAATGTAGTGCAACGTTTTTCCGTCGTTGCGGTTATCCGAGGCAGACCCGTTCTGAACAGTCTTTGACTTCAACGCTAAAGTCAAGCAAACTTTTCGGCGAAATGAAACTTTGTGTTTAGAAAAAAAAAAAAGAAAAAAAGAAAGGAGCAGAAAATCCCATTTACCTGTCACTTTTGGCTCCTAATAAAACTCCATTTGGAAGACGAGGAGTGATGTTCTTCAGTCGGAACCTGTCCCCAAGAAGGCTGCCTCAGGTCAACGCGACACCTTTGGGGAATTTCACAGTGAACAAGATGAATCACATGTTAGCCCCGGCTCGCACGGGCCCCAGGAAAGTAGCTTTACTTGTGTGAATTATTTACGATGATGTATGGTCCTCGCTGCTGGGAAGCCATTCTGTTTTTGGCCACTACCTCATCTCTGTTTTCCAAGACGTATCCGTCACTTGGAGAAATTGTGAAGAAGGATGTGGGGGGGGGAGAGAAATGGTGGACTTGATGTATGTTTTTGTCTGCTTTTATTGTACAGGACACTGAACGTCTTGAAATAAAGAAGCTCAGGCAGGATTTCATAATACTCTTAGGAGGATTAGGGAAGTAATGCATTGACTCCTGAACTCAGCCAGACAGGAAACAGAAGAAGAAGAAAAGAGAACTGAATGAAAGCTTGTGTGTTTCTGTCAGCAAATTGCTGCACTTATGCGCATTACCAAGCTGCTTTTAGAGCAGAGACAAAAAGAAACAGATTCTTGATCCGTGAGCGCCAGACTCAAACAGAGTTATTATTCTACACTTAGAGGTACCATTATATTTTATTACAGTCTAGCGTAACACACAAATTAGAATATTCACAGAGATTTATTTCAAACCTTTATTTCTTGAAAAATGTATAATTGTGGCTTACGGATAATGAAAACCTAAAGTTAGTGTCTCAAAATTAGAATATTGCATCACATCAATAAAAAAAGCATATTTTGCAGAGAAACATAAGGACTGAAAAGTTCTGTTCATTTCTGTGCTCTGCTCTCACACCCTTTGTATACAGTCAGTTCAGACACACTCTAGCTATCTGTTCACATAGCTTTCTGTTCATATAACTATCTGTTCACATAGCTTTCTGTTCACATAGCTATCTGTTTAGCTATCTGTTCATATAACTATCTGTTCACACAGCTATCTGTTCACATAGCTATCTGTTCACATAGCTTTCTGTTCACATAGCTATCTGTCTAGCTATCTTTCTAGATAGATAGCTAGACAGATAGCTAGAGTGCTATTTATCCATCTATCTAGCTAGAGATAGATGGATAACTAGCTAAATATCTATCTATAGATGTCTAGCTATGTAAATAGCTATTTACATAGATATTTGGCTATCTGTCTAGCTATCTAGGTATCTAACTAGCCATCTGTCTAGTTATTTATATAAAGTGTCTAGCTATCTAGCTACCTAGCGATGTGTCTATTGAGCTAGCTCAGTACATTATGTTTAAGGTAAATGTGTCCACAGGACCAGTTTATTACAGTTCATCCTCTTCCCCCACCATGTACTGGTATCCGCTGAACAAATCCTTCATGTTTACTTACAAACATGTAAGTAAACATTAATCGAAACAAATATTTATTAGTGTCTGACTCTGGTTGACACTAACTATAACTTGCAATTTTGCGCCACCTGGTTGCTCAACTCTAATTTGCAACTGCATTGCAACGACTATTGCATAATGGCTACATTACCTAAAATGTACTTAATTCACTAGAAACATGCCAGTAAATGTATCACACAGAATATTTTCATGTCTCGAAGTGAGTTCTTATTATTTTTGTTTTGCCTAGCAATGTTTGTTAGCTTTTGGCTAATCTTTCTACTTTTAATACAAGCTTTAATTGGAGTTTTTCAAGTTTTTTTCTGTTTGCTTCGTTCTATTAGACATTACAACAAAAAAGTTTTTCTACAGTTTCTCATGCATCTATTTTGCTCATTGTAGCGGTGTTGGACCGTTTGGTCGTTGACGGTTTGAAAAGGGAAATCAGGTCACAGAAATTTGGAACACGAGCGGTTCCCAGAACTTACAAAGGCAATTTCTAGCTTTACAGGTTTATCTTCCAGCTTGTTTGAAGTTGGGCTTTCGGGTCATTGGCATTCAAGCACTGGTGGGCAACAGAGATGGTTATTTAGTGTCTGAAGGTGACTGACGGTTCCAATTAAATTTAATTTTGTGAGCTAAATTTAGGCGGTGGATAGCCTTGATCTTGTGATTGAAACGGCTCAACGGCCCCTGGTTTCCTGGCCCAAACCATTTAAGCTCCCTGAAGAAAAATGTACTGGTTTGAAGCCGAGATCAAGTAAACTGCAGAATTAAAATACCATGCACAAAAAAAAAAAAAAAAATTCGCACTGAACTGTTTCCCGGCGTTTCAACAGCGACTGATTGCGAGTTGAAGGAATGAACAGATTGCTTCAGTTCTTGGTGGAACAATAGAACAAAGGTTTGCCTGGAACAATAACTTGAAGGTTTTTAATTGAGGCAGTTTCTCCGTATTGGCTTGTTTCAGTACGACTTCTATATATATTTGCAGGAAAAATGTTCAAACTTACCCGTTGTGCAGAGGGCTAAAATTATTTTTACGCTACTTAAAAAAGATTGTAGAAATGCAGCAGTGTAGTTTACCAATAACTGGAAACCTCTAACTATCCGTCAAGTCTTATCCAGCCACAAATTTTCGCCCTAGTCATGTTTGACAATCCCCTTGTGGACTGTCGTCATAGCTGCACTTCAATGCTACTTCCATGGTTTTGTTTCACATTGATAAACAGTTTCTTTATATTTTTGTGGGAAGATTCCAAACACTCCTGGATATTTAAAGCAGTCTTTCTCTGTATTTCATATGACTATTTTTCAAACATTTGGAGCTGGACTTTGGCCTTTTTCCAAACTCTGATGGCCATGCTCCAACTCCTACCGTCTTCTAGTTGTCCACTTTCCTATAGTTTTTATAAAGAACAAGAAATGGACTTAAAATGTGTAAATAAACTCATAGGAGGTATTCAAAAAGCTAGCAAAAGATGGATGTTGGCGTAGAAGAGGATAGCTAGCGCTGCCGTGATAAGAATGACGTTTCTTTTTTTTGTGTGTGTCACTAAAATTAGATTAATGTCTCTTCTTCTCTACAATCGGTAGCGACATCTACTGTTTTGAAAGAAAACAGCAAAGACTGTAGCAAACAGGACAGGAAGGTTAACTGAGAAGTGTTTGGGATCTCATCACTTCTGTTCACCTTGCTTAATTTCAATTAGCATTTCTCAATCAATCAATCAATCAATAGGTTTATTCACTCAACAAAACGCATCACATCATCAATGTACAAAAACATTGTCTTGTAACAATTCGTCTGCATGAGTGAAAAGGAGCAGGAAGAAGAAAAACCTGATAAAAACCCCTTTCTCAATAATTACAAAATAAACCTTTTAGTTTTCATGGCCACATATATAAAATGAAGATTATAACTTACAAAAAACAATATATCTTTCTCCTCATTAAGTCAAAAGTGTATAAGACATAATAATGTTTTTATTATAAAGTATTTTGAATTGGTTTAACGTAGGACATTTTTTCTAATCTTCATCCAAACTATTCCATAATTTGACTCCTCGCACCGAAATGCACATTTGTTTTAAAGTAGTCCACGCAATTTTACTTTTGAAATCATACTTCCTCCGGTTATTTCTGTCACTTGTGCTTAAGTAAAAAAAAACACTTTTGTAAATTAAATGGCAACGTCTTTTTAGCTTTAAACATAACTGATAAAATGTTTAAATTAACCAAATCCCTTAATTTCAATATATATGATTGAATAGACAATTTCTTTGTGTGTTCTGTAGGATTCACTTTGTGCACTTCATTTGTTAGAGTGGAAACATAAATGAGTAGTTTTATCTTAACTGTTTTAATTTGAAACAAGGGGTTTTACTTTTATTTCTGTTTTTATTTAAATTCTCACTACAGCTGAGCAATTATACTTAGTTTAGTGATGTAACAGTGAGACTATCTTCATCACTATGTACATGTCTCTAAATGTGCATTTATTCCACTTAGAAACAGTTGGAAAGGCCCCTCTGTGAAAGATTATCAGGTTTTATTGTTCCCACCCTAAATATTTTCTTTCTCACTGCTCAGATGCTGACAAACTAATATGCACATCTGCTTCATGGGAGATTTTTATTATTGCACTGTGTGGTTGTGATATTAACTCAAAGCCAGGTGTTATGAAAATGTGCAGGAATTATGAGACGAGGTTTCCTTGTAAATTATATCAAGTCAAGAAATGATTGTCTTCATTCGTTGCTTTGTGCCATGAGAACATTTTGTCTTGAGAGACTGGACTTTTAACTGGGCTGTACACATTTCTTACTGGTGGTAGGGGCGCTGGGGCAGTCCACCGTGTTTTAGTGTTAAAAAACGTTAAGTTACAAAAATCTGGAGCAAGCCTCATAATTTGGAAATGGCTTGTGAGGTCAACAGAGAAACACAGCCTGGTGGCCCGCCAGGCTTATAATACACTGGAGAAACCCTGCTCTGTATTTATACTCACCTCTCAAAACACAGAGTTATTTAAAGTTTTTTTTTGGTGTCAGTGAGTGACAGTGTGAATGCTTCCTACATATTTTTCATGTGTTTGTGTTTTACTCACTCTATTCGGACAGGCATGTCAAAAAAATATCAGGATGTCTTTGTTTTTTCTTCTGTCGTATTGCTGTTTTGCTCCTGAGGGATAACAAAGATATCTTGAGACCTTGACCTTTGACCTGTGTGTGAGCTGCCTACATGCAGGCCTGCTGTGACCTCTCCAGGATGCGTTCTGCCTCTAACCCAGTGGCGACGCATCGAGAGACTCTGCTTTTGGTCTTTACCAACATCTTGAGATTCATTCACCGCTTGCTTTTCTCGTCTCTATTCCATCTGAGACTTGATTCTGCATCTCTTGAGTTCCATTTGTTTCATTAAAAAAAATATATATATACACATATAATCCGTCGTCGTCTTTAACCAAATTAAACCCAAACAGCAAAGGCTGTTTTCAAAAGTACAGTTGCCCTAAATTGCTAATTTCAGCAGGGTAAATATATATTGAATATTACAATTCTTCTCAGAAAATATGTTCTTGATTCGGTTGTTGATCTGAAATTCACACAAGATGTTAACAAGTAATCAATATACACAAAAAGGATATAAACGAATCTATAAGTTGTGTGTAATAGTGTTAAGGTTCCAGCTGGAACAGTTATAGACTTGTGTAAATCATATGTGTGTCTGTGTCTCTGCCCGGCTTTCTGACCGTGAGACCAGACAGAAATTTAGAGAGGAGCAGCAAAAGCAAATGAGGTGGACCAGCAGTGCTTGCCAGCAACTGATGATGTCATCCAGGAAATTCTGCCGTGGAGTATCATCTGTGCTGCCCAGAAATTGCGTGTTGGCATGTCATGACCATTAACAGTCTGGTCACAGGCCTCTGATTGAACCCTGTTGCTGTATGAGAGAAATCCTTCCTGCCCACCGCAGCAAAATCCACATCAGCTCTTCGAGGAACCGCTGGCGATACGATTTACGACAGACACATTTTTTTGGACAGATAAAGCATTTTTGAATTTAATTTGTTCTGATTACTTTGTGCGTGGATTACTTTGACTGTCAGCTGCATATTTTGTGAATTTCATGTCAATAGTCTTGCTAGAATAATCTATAACAAAAGAAACAGTTGGCACGTTTTACCCGCTGCGCTAACAACAATCTATTAAGTCTTCAAAATTTTAAGGAGAACTCAAATTTTCTAAGCGCTCCTTCCCATCAGCTGCAACAGACTTTTACTGTTTCTCTTTCTTTTTAAGACATTATACACGGTGATTTCTCCTGATCGCTCATCCCAGGCTTTGCTCCCTGCTGTGCTGTAAGGAAGCATCTGAAAGGAGTAGTGGGGGCGCCCTCATTGAAGCGTTATGAGAAGATAATGCGAGGAGATTGAGCAATCCGGTAAGCATGACAAAGCCTCTGGCTGTACTTCTTGATTACCGATCGTTTCAGGCCGCTTCTTTGGCCTCGGCGGACCCTTCGCCATGGAAACTACTTGTTTCTCGCTTCACCCCTCGCGGCTCATTATTGAGCGACCGCCTCAAGCGCCGGTCCGGGATCAGCTGGCCAGGGCTTTAACACGCCGGCACACGCAAGTCACCTGTCATCCTTGGCTGATCGGAGGTCAGGCAATTGAAAGCACGTCTGTTTGACAGCAGGTCGTCTCCTGGTCAAGGTGAAATCAAATAGAGTTCCTGGTGTTATTGGATCATCTTTGTAAATGGATCATCTTGGATTGTACAATCACAAGGCTTATGTCGGAGCGGTGCAGCTGTGTTGCAGACATGATCGTGTTAGCGGTCTGCTGCGTGGTTGATTCATTAGACATTTAGACGAACAGCCAGAACTGTGAAGGCGATGCCAACAGAAGTGAAGGACGCTCTGAGCTTTCATCTTGTTTTCAATCCACATGACCCTCATAACGCCTTTGGTCCGTCACAACTTCCTAATTTCACATCAAAATATAGATGTTTTTTTCTGTTTGTTTGTTTGGTGATTCTGAGGAATATAAAAAGATGGAAAGAAAAAATGCACAGTCCTGTACAAAAGTCTAAACGCCGCTGGATTTAGTTTTACAGATGATAAAATTCAACGAATCAAGTCAAGTTTGTTTGTGTTGCACATTTCAGCAACAAGGCAGTTCAGACTGCTTTACATCATGGAAATGTAATTATATATATATTATATATATTTCCTTTTGTAATGTAATAAACATTATATTTTGTTGCATTCCATCAAAATCATCAATACACATCAAATATGTTGGTGAATTTTCCATCTATTCTGGTTCAAAAGCAACTCAAAACAAGTGGGGTTTTAGTATGGATTTAAAGAAACTCAGTGTTTCAGTTGTTTGCTGTTTTCTGGAAGTTTGTTCAAGATGTGTGGTGCATAGAAGCTGAAAACTGCTTCCATTCACAAAAAAACCCCCTGATTGCTAACATATACTTATTCATGTATTTTTTTCTAATTTTCAGTGATTCTGAATAATTGTTTCTGAGCAACAAGAAAAAGTTCACTCTAATGGAATGAATAATATACTTTCTATATACTTCATTCTCTAAAAGGAATAAAGAATGAATGTGTTCAGGTCGGTAAGCTAACCAGAAGTGATTTTGTATAAACAGGCTGTTTAACAGGTTTAAGGTTTTCAATATGAGCCGCTGAGTGAATGCTCTCTGGACATGCATGACTGCACAGGTGACAAAGAACGGGGAAAAAAGTTGATTCCTTTATTGCTGTGCTGTTGAAATGAGCCCACAGAGCCTGTGGGCAAAAGCAAAGAAGACGACGACGAGGGCTAAACACGTCTGCATCCCAGATGACTGCTCGTGTTGCCTGTGGGTGACTGGTGCTGCCGAGGTTCACCTTCCGCCCCAGCAGCATCTCCCAGCTGCGACACAAACCGCCCGAGGTGCTGATTTGTTTCTGCAGCCGTCTTGTTGTTTCCTTCCTTCTGCATGCGACTGCATCTTTATTCATCCTCAAGGCAGCAGAGACAGGCAGCGGGCCCGCATTGATTTACAGAAGCTCCAATGCAATCCATACAGGATCGGCTTGCTAATTCAAACACTTATTAATTTGTTGCATCACTGGAAAATGGGTATGAACACTTTGTCACAGAGCAAGATTGATTAGTTTGATCCTTGAACCTTATGTAAGAGTGAAAATAATTGACTGAACGGTGCCAATTTCCTTAATTTTGGGAGATCGTGATCAGCCACTAATCACATGTGAAGCCAATCTTATCCCTTGATCTTATTTACATCAGCAAAGGTCTAAAAATCATTCACTGTCCTCTTCTGCTCTCCTGTTAGAGAGGTTTGATTTACAGTCCCACCCACCAGGTGATGTCTGCACCTTTGCAATTAACAATAGTTGCCATCTCTGTCACTTTCTTGCTGTATTTAGCGACATTTCGGACAAAAAAAAAATTGGTCTCAATCGGCAGGTCAGGCTTTTTAAACCTGCCGATTACCTTTGTGATCGGTGCCCCCCTAAAATAAATTCATAGGCTGATGTGAAGGTGTAAACTAATATATTGCTGAAAAAAAAAGAAGCTAGATGACGTAAAAGGTGTAAAAAATAAACACCTTAATACCTCAAACTAGCACATGTGCAAAGTATTGTAAATAAATCCCTAATGCCTGTTGATGCAAATAGGACACAAACCAAGGATCAACCAATTGTGTTTTTCAACACAATTTATAAAAAATTGGCATGTCAAACATGACTTGGAGTATTTTTAATGATCAATATAAGAGTAACAGCATTAAAGAAAAATCCTGACCAGCTGTTTGTATGTTTGAGTTGACATTTTGATGATTAATCTTTGCTGAGGAGTTCCAAGTCTTTAAGCCTGGAAGGTCTCTTTTGCATCACCCTAATGTTTGGCTCAAACCAGATTCAGGTCAGAACTCTGGCTGAGCTACTCCAAAACATAAACAGTACTTCCAGAAGGAAAAACCTGTTTATTAAAACTGAGTTTAAACTTAAACCTGGCAGAAGTATGAAAATGTTTGTCCTTAACTTTACATGAATTCAGGCCATAAGGGGGAGGCAAAATTATCCACAAAGTTCAAAAATTTGTTGAACTTTTTTTAAGTTAAAAAAAGTTTGAACTTCAAACTTTGAACTTTGAAGTTCAAAGTTCAAATGTACTTTGAACTTTGAAATAGTTCAAAGTACATTTGAACTATTTGCTGTGCTGAAATCACAAATTGTAAATGTATTTTATCACAGCTTTCTCAGTTTATCGTTTGTACATTTTGTTTTGAACTTCATCAGAGTCCTGCTTCATTTGGACCGTCTCGGTCTTCCTCCCTTCTGTTTACCCCCCTCAACTGTTTTACTACTTTAGGTCTCCAAACTGTTTTCATGTGCGTCCCATTAACACCAGGGTGTTTATCGTCCCTGACCAAGCTGAACATGTTCGGCATCGCAGGAGAGCGACGAGCGGCTACGGCCCGGGTGGCGCTTTAGCATTTCCGACACAACCTGAGCCCAGCTGTACCTCATAATTAAGAGCCGAGAATTCTCAGTTGAGTGTGACATAAATAAACGGGAGCGGGATACACCGCAATGCATGACTAAGTCGCAGGTGATGGACAACTGGAGGATGCTGGTTCTGGCTGGAAACAGGTTGAGATTAACATCATCCGTCTTCATAACACCGACATGAAAATTAATGATGAAAGTGTGGTTTCACTTCGTCCGTTTTTTTTGCTGTGCTACGTCTATGTACAAAAAACGTGACTATAGACTGCAGCTGTTGCTGGTCGATGCCTAAAGTACATAAAAATGATGAATATTTGAAGACTTCAAACTAAACCAACGGTTTTGAACTTACATCTTCTCTTATTTTGCAATATACAAACTGTTTTCAATACATTTGTAGTCTACACTTAATATCTTAGATATGGCTTCATACACATTTTTCAAATAGGAAAAATATGCAAGTCAGCATATATGCATCAGCATTGCATTTTCTCCAAAACCTGTTATAAATGGCAGTAGTGAATGGAAGAAGCTGAAAGTCCCATTTTTTTTAAATGTTTTTTTTTTTCCTTCACAACATCAGGCCATGTTCTCACATTAAGGTTGAACCTCTTTCTACCTGAATTCATGACTATATGTTATTGTATTATACAAACATCACACAATTGTTTAAAATGTACTGGTGTTTTTGCTTTCGAACAAGCTAATTTATCTACAGAATGTCATTTGAATGCAGGACGTACGTTATTGGGATAAAAAATGGCATCTTGACCACATGAGGACTGGAAACACTCTTTACTAAATTCACCACAGTAATAAACAAGAGGTTATCTGCACAACAGTGATATTCCAAAACAATTATTTGATGTCTGCAGACATTTTGTTTCTGAGAAAGGGAGCATATAAAAAGGTAAAACAAGGATAAACGTTTCTCACCCGAAAAACTTTATGCTCACAAACAAGAGCATAGATATCCTTAATGCTGGCTGCTGATTTGCTGCCATAGCTCTCCTTCAACTCTGAAGGACTTGGTTTCTTCAAGCAAAGTTTCAAATTGTTTCACAAGCTTCAGTAAAAAAAAAAGAAGACGAAAAAAAGTTTTGAATAGAGGCTCAGAAAAATATGTTTTCTCCTGTTCTACTACTACAGACCTCACCCACTGTTTGGAGGTAAATACACACAAGATATTTCCATTTCAGTGAAGCATGGCTTCAGACACTTGCGTGTGACAAAAGTGTGTGTTGAAGTACTTATCTGCTTTCAGTGGTAAATGAAGAAGCAACCCACTGCAAGAGCTGCAGCAGGTTGTCAGTATTCAGACTTTCCTGTGTAAAAACATGATAAAGGTATTTATTTCCCAACAATTCTTTCTATATAGTTATATTAAAAATGCCTTAAGAGAGAGCCAAGTGAAACCAAAGTCAAATGGCTTATTTGTGTGCACAAACCTGGCCATTAAAGCTGACTCTTATTCCTTGAAAATAGAAAAGCTGACAGTAAATTGTTTTATACTTTCAAGTTTTCCAGGTTTTCTGGCTCTAAAACCTCCTGAAAGTTTCCCCTATGGCTCCATTTCATGCTCCTCATCTCTCCTTTCATGTCCTTTAGCTTTAGCCTCCAGCTACCATCCATAACGTCATAGCAGATTGTGTTCTATACAGTAGATTTCATATGAAATGGCTTAAAAATAGATTTCATTGAAACAGAACCTTTACCTCTAGGAATTCAAAAACAGTTTTTTGGTTGTTGGAAATGAAATTCAAATTGCCTTTACAGCACAAATATTACCTGTTAAAGCAAGAGCTGAAATCAAACTGGAGGTTGGTGTTTGTTTGTTAATCAAGGAGCGTCTGAGAGGGATAATCAGTCAAATGTCAAATATAATTTCCATCTGCATTTCCTGATCAAATAACAACTTTCTGAAAATACAGCAGACTAAAGTGCTAGAAGAAAGAGTCTCTTCCCTCCTTTTGTTTTCTTTTTTTTGGGGTTGTTTGCAGGAGGCTAATTAGCTTCTCGCTTCTCCCGGGGAAATTTGAAAGCGCTTGTACTTCAACACAGAGTGCGGTTTAAGAATGGACAGGATGCGAGGGGCTGAGAATTAATTCCTGCCCCGTTATTGACTGCGATTAATTTTCCCTCCTGCTGAACCGAGCCCGCTTAAAGTCAAATTGTGGTGAATCCAGAATTTAATAAGACGCTGAAAAGCATTTCTGCTCGTGATGAATTCCAATTAGTTACAACTAGACTTCTCGGGAAAGTGAGGCACCATTTTTTGTTTCATTTTTTTTCTTTCTTTTTCCTCCTCCATCCCTCCCAGCTGAATGTTTTGCTGAGGTCGCCCCGTCTGTCTCTCTGGGAGCCTGCGGTTCCCTGCTCAAGTAAACTGGTGTGCCCTCACAAGCATATTCCCATTTTCTGCTTCACTGAACTGGTGGTCCCCAATAATCCTAACACCATCATTTAGTTAGGCAGGCTGTGGAGTGTTTTCATTTTTTCCCCCCCTTTTTTTCCCCTCTCCTTCTATTTTCTCCATCGCACTCGGTCGGCTTGGATTCCCTGCGCCTAGCAGAGGAGAATTAATGTGCATAGTTTGCGGGCCGTCTTCTTTCAGCCTCCTCGAAAGAAGAGAGAGAAAAGAAAGAAAAAAAGTAGAATCAATTCAAGAAAACGTGTTTTAAATTTATTTGGAAGCTGAATACTTTTATTCTGTTCTGGTTTCCTCTCGACTCTGCCAGTATCTCTCTGCCGAACCTTCTGGACGGAGCTGGTGGGTCTTCCTAAAAAAAAGCAAAAAAAGAAAAGGCTTTCACACACAGGAGCCAGAGTGAAGAAGTGCTTTTCCATCATCTCTCTGGTGCTCTGTCATGCGGACAAGCAGCTTGGAGCAGAACAGCCGCTGTGCTTTTATACCAGCGAGAAAACGGAGAGTGAAAAGAGTGGGAGCGATTGAACGAGGCCCAGCGACGGAGAAAAGGAACACGGCAAGGAAGGAATTGGCAAAGTTGAGCGTTGCTGTGACACTGGCACTCAGTCAGGTGTGTTTTTTTTTTCTTTTTTCAATGTAAAGCAAAGAAATGAAAGGGGGCGTACAATGACTTTATAGCAGCTTAAACGATGAGAGAAGGAGATGACCTCAAAAAGACAGGAAGTACTCAACGAAGACAATGTGGAAGCAGGAGAAATAATAGTTAAGCCTCTTCGCTTGTCCTTTGCTCCATGTCCTTTAAGACAGCCAAATTTTTCCTCCTTGGAGATAAGGATTTGATTATCCAGGACAAGCTTTGCTTAAGCTCAGACCTCTTCGTTCCACAGGCGGGAAAACGTCACAGATAAAACAATATGCTTAGGATATGAATCAAAAAGGAAGCTTGCACAGTTTGCAAGAGTGAAACAAGCATCTTTTCAGAGGTCGGCGAAGAACAAAGGCAGCCGGGGCTTACGATGATGGACGCAAATCCTGAGTCCTGGTAACTACGTGCTCCGGCTTCCATCTTAAGTACGGCTGACAAGAACTTTGATCTCGCCCATCCAGTCACCTGGCTCTCCTCCACCAGCCTGGATAAGTCTAGACAGATAACGCGCACGAGTTTGTTCCCAGAATTTCAACGGTTTGCCCTGTCAGACTCCTCCTTTCTGAGGTAGTCCTACCTTCCACATCGATTTAGGGGACCAGACGGGAAAGTAGAACGTACCTGAGCTGGTTTTCTCAGAGCGCTCGAAAAGCTTAACTTAAACTGCTGCAAGCGCGGCCAAGTGGAAGTTATTAAATGTTAAAGAGAGAGTTCTTTAACGCTGAGGTTATGTGAGGTTATTAATGGTAATCAGTCTCCAGCTGCCCGACTGTTGTTGCGGCTTTCCAGTTGAACACGATGTCAGAATTTCAACGTTTCAAGTTGGAAAAATCAAACATGGCTCCCTTGTCCTAGCCAAGTTAATAAACTGTTGATTAGAAAGTTACAACTAAAAACAAAATAACAGATCTGGGAGTATTTTCTATGTGGAAGAAAAAAGGGAGAAAGTCCCATATAAACTGCAGGGTTTACAGACACCGTCTGTGTTTGGGTTCTGGGGTGTTTGGCTCCGGATTTTACATAAAAAAATGACAGTTTGATCTGTGACATGGGGTTTTTGAGCAGATGTAAATAATTTTAGACCATCATAAAGACTAGCCTTGACAGAATGCACTGTGTTTTTTTATTTTTTAACTTTAACTCCTAGCTCCTGCTTATCTAGATTAGGAAGTGGGTTATATGCCGCCTCGGTGAGACAGACAGTAAATTCCCAACAATCCTGGCATTTGTGCTGAGACTGTAGTCCTCCTTAAAACTTCACGTTTGACTGGATTCACAGCTCAAGAAAACATATACAGCAAGCAAGGGGAAAAAAGCCAAGGACCAGAGAGGACTGTCTATGTTATAGTTTGTGTTTGTGTGTGTAGCAGCTTGCTGGATGGAAGATATTGACTTTAGTGGTTTACATCCAGCGCCTCTCACCTCCTGTGCTTTGTCCCCTTTAATATCTTGTCATGTATGCAGGCAGAGCTTCTCCAGCAGTCTGACACAACACCGACCTGTAATTAAAGTCAAAACATCTTCCTCCTTCAAGGTGAAAGTTGAAACCAGAAGTTTATTTTACACTGAACAAAAAGACATGCACCTTTTTTTTCCACTGTCCGAAGTTAAATCAGACCAGAAATTCTCTTGCTTTAGTTCGGTTAGAATTACAAAAAATATTTCCATTTGCTAAATGCTACAATGTTGTACCAGATGTACTGGCAAGTGTAGTTTAGAAACATTTGAGCTGCTGGGATTTTCACACACCAGTATCTCTAGGTCTGGAAAAAGATAAAACATCCAATGGGCAGTAGTTGTGTGGATGAAAACGACTTGCTAATGTTATACTGTGTTGAAATCAACAGTTCAAACAGGAAATGTAATGACGTACAGCGAGGGTATCCAACCCTAGTCCGGTGGGCCAGTGTCACGAAACTTTTAGATGTGTCCTTGATCCACCAGACCCGAATCAAATGGATGAATTACCTCCTCAGTAGGGAATCAATTCCACCAGAGTCCTGCTAATGACCTGATTATTTGACTCGGGTGTGTTGAAGCAGAGATTGATCTAAAAGTTGCACAACACCGGCTTGCAAGGGCTGTTGTAGAAGACTCGTAGTGTAGAGGATATTTTCTTGGCACATTGAATCTTGACCAGGTCCATCTCCTTTCAGTCTGTGTACCTATCTTGAGGTGGCTACTTCTAATTGAATAAGGAACAAAGTCACAGATCATCGCAAGCTAATTTCTTCCACAACTGCTTCATTTTACTCTATTGCCTCTAGGGTCAATCCAGAGGTCATTGTTTGTGTTTATACTCTCCTGGAATGTTCTAGATATTTTCTAGATGAAAAGGTAAATTGTCTCAAACCTTTTGTTTTGTTCAAAACAAGAGTTCATAGGAGGTTGCAGTTATTCCATACATCATAACTAGGTGAGTCAGATGCTGTTTACCAAAACCAGGTTAGTTTGCTCATGGAGTTTACTTTAAGGATGAAAAAACTTAATTTGACATTTTCAAAGTTTATTTAGCTTTCAGTAAATCTTGTAAGGAACATAGAATGACAAGTATTAAATAAAATCAATTTATGTTATGCAATGTGGTACCCACATTTCTTGGGAAATGCCTCGAAACCGCAGTTTTTGTGCTCAAGCCGTTTGTAACGTGAGAATTTCTATAATAGCCTTGTTTAACATTGATCCTCAAATATGGTGTGAGAAGTTTTGGTTTTAAAATGTGATTTATTTTCCCATGGCAAAGTCAAACTTTAGATTGTAGGTGGCAAAAAAAGTGGTAAAGGAATGAATTTATCTGAAAAGATGCACATTTCATAGCAAATCTCTATTGAATTATTTAGATGTTTGAAATTCTTGCAGCATTTAACTGATGTCTTCTTGCAAAAAACAACTAAAAAGAAACTATCTGAAGAAAAACAAATAATTTACCAATGCTTACCTGTCTAATGTGTTGTAGAGTAGATGAATAGCAGGCACTGGGTTTACTTTCAGACCACATTGATCACCACTAAAAAGACCTGCTGAAGTCTGTTTGGAAGGTTTGTGGAAAGTTTTGCGTTTGGTTAAGAGTCCAACATATGAAACTACATAAATACAAGACTGTTCAAATCCCTGAGCAAATGTCTACATCAAGTCCAAAAAATGTCAGAACAGTCCATTTATAATCCACACTGCCACTACTAACGATGTTATCTTGATTAAAATGAACAGATCATTTGTCTAAAAAAATAAATGGGCCAACTTAATATCAGTTTTATTTGTTAAGCTTGGAGAAGAATCGGACTGCAATGAATAATAAGACCACAAACTGTATCTGCAGTTCTTCTCAAACTGCTTCTTTCCATGGTTTATATCGGAAATGTCAGAAGTAATTGAGAGACATGTATCTGGAGAACCGAAATTAGTAGAGGCTAAATTGCCTTCAGGCCCGTATCAGTTTATATGAGCCATTTCCTGGCCTGAAATATAGCATATCAAAGAAAGTTTAAGCTGATTTCCTCTTTGTTTCTGGCATTTCTTTCTAAAAGGTTTTGATGATGTCATTACTGACAAATCTGGATCTGAGATTTCATCTGTTACTAGCTGGTTAGCTAAAAATAATTCAAGCTCCTCCATAGGTAAATTTTTTTTTTTTTTACTTGCCATGCATCCCTGTTAACAAAATGAAACCTGGGAATGTAGGTGGTATAGATTTAGGGCAATGCGCCACAGTAAAGGGACAAAACCACAGAAAGAACAACTCAAAACCACTTATCTTAATTTTTCTCGTTCTCTCAGTCGGCTACGCTACACACACTAATTGGCATCGCAACTGACTGACAACGCCACTAATTTATCAGGATTTGACACTAAAAACATGCAACCATTTCCCACAGAAAACATTCAGCAAGTTACAGTATTATGTTTGATGTTCATTTTGCAATTGTTAAGTGATCATCTGAACACAAATGTGGTCGATTAGTCAATTTAAACACCTGTTCTACTGATGATCTGTCAGAGTGGTGTGTGGGCCGCCTTGTTTTTTAACGGAGCCAAAACACAGAATTCCACAGCACGTCTACATGTTAAAGTTTCAAAGTCAAGCTAGCATCACTGACCTACTTCCTTCTCCCTCGTTATTTTCAATTAAAACATTTTTGACCTTGTTGTCTAGTTGTTTTAGTGTAGTGTTAGTAGCAAAGCACTGCATCCCTTTTTCTTTTATGCATCGTATATACATTTAAGATTTAGTGGATTATGTTGACAGCTAACATCAGTGGTAGTTATCATCAGTGAGCAGGTTTTTTTTCCCTTGTGCGTTCGATGTCACGTTGCAACATGTCTATACACGAGATGTGAGAGGTGTGATGCTCATGTCCAAAAAATCTATATCAAGCTATTTTATGCTGTGATCAAATGAATGGTCGTGTTAAAAGGGTAAAAAAGCTATTTGGACGTGCTATTTTTGTATAACAGGTTACCTAAAGTAACTGAGGTATTAAAGTTAAAGAAAAACATAAAAAATCTACAGCTTGGTTGTTCTCCATAAGAGAATGTGGAAAAGAAACCTTAAAGAATGTGAAAGGGAGGAAAAAAAAAATCAAGAAGGCTTTAATAATAATGTGATCAAAAGCCTAATAAAGGCCTCTGCCATCAAACACAAATGAGTGAGCTGTGTAAGCAGCAGTTTGAGAAGTGATCAAATGAAAGTAATTACAACCATTCCTGCCCCTTTTTAATCATTCTTTCACCTGCGGGATCAGATGGGTTAGTAGGATTCCAGATTTCCTCTTTTATCGTCCCTTTGTCACTGAAGTCAGCTAAATGGAACAAGGAATCCACCGAGTTAATTTAGAGACCCGCAATAACCGAGAGCCGGAGTGGACATCCCCCCGCAGTTTAATTAATTAGATAGAGTGCGTATTTGGAAAAAAAAACGTGAGACGGAGAAAAGCTGATGTCATGGCTTCGGTGGAAAGTTGGTTACTTAGTTATCTCTGCTTGTGTTAGAGTTTAGGGAGCTTTGGTTTTATATGCAAACGTCAGGCTGGTAAAGGTGGAATAACCATGCAGAGCTGAAAGTGTGGTGCAGTTTATGTCAATTTGTGAAAGCCAGTTAACACAATTGATGCCCCACTGAGACATTAAAGTTTTATATCCCTGCATAACAGATTTAGTCGAACTTTGTACTGTAAGCCTTTGGGAGACAGAGCAGGAGCAGAAATGTTGATCCTGGATCATTTTCAGAGCTCTTATTACTTTCCCAATATCATTTTTGAGCAGTTTTTAGAGGTTTTTGTGAGATTTTACTACACCTTAACCTGTGTACAGTGTGAATAAATCATCGTCTTTATTGCATACTTTGAAAAGAAATGTGCTCTAATCAGCTAAAACTATGTTGCATGAGAGTAAAAAGTACAATTTAGTCCATTTATCCTCTAAGATCTTGTTCTATTAAGACTTTTGCTCTTAAATTTGATTTTCCTTTAACCATATTTAGTCCAGTTATGTTTGCAGATTGAATCATTGAGAGTGAATAATGAAAGCACAAGATTTGAGAAAAGTAGTTTCTTTTATGAGGATTTTAATTCGATTTTATAGCTGAAGTGAGATGAGGTCCTTCCTTTGTTGAAATCTAATTAATTGACAAAATTGTCAAAAAGCTAATACAAAAAAAAAAAGAAAAAAAAAGATCCATATCTGAAATAAAAATAAATCCGGCTAAGTGTAAACGTCTCGGTTGAAAATGATCTTTGGGCACTCTTCTGAACAAACACAACGCCAGAGTCAATTCATGAAGCATAATCCCTGAAACAATATTAAAATAGAGAAGAGAAGCTTAACACATAAAACAATCAGGCCACCATTAAGAGAAATAGTTGTAATAAAATGAAATTCCACACATGGAGGAGCATCGATTTGAAACTCCCAGCACCTGTAGGGGAGTTCGGTCCAACATCAAACGCTCCACAAGATAAAACGCTTCCAAGTGTAAAGTGCATTAAAAAGCATCTGCCTTATTGCGCAATTAGTCAGACACGGCGGGCGGCCTGCAGCGCTAGCATTGGGGTTTGAGGAGGAGGACAGCTTTGGAAAATGAGCAGCTCTGCTCCCGCTGCCTTTCACTGAGCTGAAGTGGAAGGAAATGAACTGGGTTGTTAGGCAGGTGAGGGGAGGATCCTTCACAACTCCAAGGCTTCTCTCTCACAAACTCATCTCAGACTCAGTGTTCAATAAGAAGACCAGACAAGTAGACCATTTGGTCTACTTGTTTCTTAAAGGGGCAGTGTTGTGTAAAACTGAGTTTTTGTGTTATGATGTCTTCCCTTCATTAAACCAGACCTGAAGTGTTGACTTGATTCTTTCATGAAATTCTTAAGTTGACCTAGTATTTCCATAACTCCCTCCACTCAGCTCCTTCAGACTAGCCAGCAGCAATTAGCAAACGCCTGGTGGAACTGAACTCATTATACTAGCTACTTCTGAGTGAAACCCTGGTAAAACTTTGCTAAAGGGATAATGGAGGAGCCACATTGTGACAAATTCCTGAAGGTGGAGTTTTAGACGGAGGAAGAGTTTCTTAAAGAGACAGAGGCCCAATTTCAAGGCGCTAAATTACAAAGTCAAATTTCTTTAGTCATGTTTGACATATACAGCGTTTTTGTGGCAACTGAAGTTAACATAGTTAGCTGATAGAGCTACAGCTACAAACTTGTTTGTATTTTTGAAGGATTTTCTGTCATAGACCAGAATTATTTCTCTACCAGCTTTGCACATAAAGATGTTGCGATGTTTGTCCATTCTTTTTTGTACAAAAGGACAATTTAAAAAAATCTATATTTTAGAGATATCAAAGTAGATCACATCATTGCAATTCTCTGATTTGATTCGTCACAAAAAAAATACATTCAATATTGCGGTTTTAAAATAAAGAATTAAAAAGTTGGAGGTCTGAGTACTTTAAGATTTTTAGATTTTTTTTCTCCTCTAGTGAACAAAGCAAATTAATAAAATGAGATTGTATGTTACCAGTATGCTGTGAGCACATCCTAAAATTAGAACCCTGTTTTTTATCGAGCACAAAGATTACACACACACACACACACACAAACAAAAAGCAACCTACAATTACAGTAATATTCACAGCTCCCTGGAAAACATGAAAAACCTCTTTAATATCTCCGGGTTTTTCTCATATGCTGTCTTAACTGTTCTTAGATGTGACCCCCAACTTGGAGGTGCGATTTTTAATAACCACTTTAACTACAACACAAGAAGAAAAAACCAAAAAACTGTCAGCCTTAAACAAATGAGCACAGTGTCTTTTTGGAAGCATTATCTCATGTTGTGTGCTGAGTAAAACGCCTGTGGGCCAAAAGTTCCTCATTTGCAGCTATCAAAGGAAACACCTTGTCTAACTGCAAGCTGCAGTGCTCACACACACACACACACCAAGCATCTTTCAAAGCAAATCAAGAGAATGGCGGAATAAGGAGAGATAAAGAGCCAAAGTCACTTTTGCGCTCTCAGCAGCAAGGCGCTGGTACAAACCCAAAAAATAATCAATTAGTTTCCAGCACCAGGTTTGTCCAATTGTAGTCGGCATCAAAGCCTGATTGGGCTGAGGACGGTGAATTTGGTTGCATGTGAATTAAAAAAAACCAAAAACTTTGATATTAGCATGAATTTGTGCTGCAGAAGCTGCCGTCTTTATCTGAGGACAGAAGCCCCTCGTCTTGAGGGAGGGGAAGAAAAACGAAATAAATCAAGCGGCTCAGCGGCTTCTTTAAGAACAACTTTGTTTACGTCGTTACCACCTCAGACTTTGCAGATAAATTTGCTTTATGCCTTGAGCCGTTTGGTGTTCTCATTCTATCACTTTCAAGTCTGTCAACGGAAACTTCAAACTGTCAAGCTTTGACAGCTTCAGACTCTGCGAGTTGCAGGCAAACCAAACAAACCCGGCCGTTCCCGTCCAAGATGTCAATTAGCTTGAATATCAATTAGAGCGAATACAAAACCCCTCAGCCTCGGATGATGAACTAAAATTACTGTAAAGACGCCTTTATTTACGAGGCAACAATGCACATCCATGTCGCAGCACTTTGTTTTTGTGCTTCCATCTCATTCCGACAGCCTGTCATGCGTTGCGTGAGTTGCGGTTTTGGACTTCCACACTTAAACAATCTCTGACAGAGCAGATGCATATTAAAACAACCATGTAACATGAAATGTTGCAATTTAGTCCTGGTAATAGAATCTCAAGTAGAACTTTATGTTTCAAGATTGGGAGAATGACTCTGATTATGCATATTTACTGTAGTATTGTTCAATAATGAATAAAAATCATGGATCAGTACGCCTCTAATGGTTCATGTATATTTTTGATTGAAACAGTGAGTAAGATGAACAGTACAATAATGAGTTAATTTTGTGACATGTTTTAACATTTTGAAAAGTGGTCAGTATAGAACTCATTGGAAATTCTGTTTGATTTTGGCAATCAATAAAATCATTGGAAATCCACAAAATTCAAATATGATTAAAAAAAATGTTTTTATTAAGGGTGTACATATATATAAGAACACAAAATAACCCTGTTTTTCTCATTGTTTGACATTGAATTAGCCTGAATGCTCAGGACCAAGTTGCTTCTATTTACCAAAGGCCAGAAGAAGTAAAGTGTGAATCATAATCTCAGGACTTTTGTGTCTTGAAGTTATTTAGGATTTTTGTTAATGTTCTGCTAACAGCTCATTTGTGTTCAGACTCTTGGTCCCTTCTTGTATTCTGATCTTTGTTTAGATACTCACTTTAGTATTAGTTTAGTTTTTTGATTTATTTACCTCAGCGGTTCTCAATACTGGTCCTCAAGACTGACCTGCATCTATTAGGTGTTTCCCTGAGGAGGCAGTGGACTGATTTCAATCAGGTGTGCTGGAGCTGAAACATCTAAAACCTGAACATCTGTGAGAGCTGAGGACCATTGAGTTGGATTGTTTGTCGTGTTGGGTTTGTTGACTTTGTGTGATCTTGTGACGAACTGGCAACCTGTCCAGGTTGCACTCTGCTCCCGTTTCTCCACCGTTTAGTGGCCTGTCTCTTTTAATGCTTGGTTTGTTCCAGTTGCTTGTTCCCGGATTTTTACGCTCCTAATAATAATTTGCTGAACATACAAGATTACGATGCTTTTACTCGATTTGGGAAAGTCCAGATGATTGTGCTTATGGTTAATTCAAAACAGAATCACGCCTGTGGGTGCATTTTAAGGCACCACCTAAAACACACTGCTGTTTTGATGTCACTGAAAAATCTAGAGAAATCAATGTGGAAGAGAAATATGGACTTCAGCAAGTATGGTCCAGAACAGATAGCTGCAGCTGCTGCATTCAATTGTTCAACGTTAAAAATGTCCAGCCATCATTGCATTTGGTAGGAAAACAAATTTGGTGAATATGTTTGAGTGTGAAATGTGTGTATAAATCACAGAACAAAAGCAAAAACCTTGTGAAGAAATCTGCAGCCACAATGAAGACGAGTCCTGGGATGAAAGGCTCTGTTAGAGAAAAAGAAGCCTCATTTAAAGGGGCAGTGTTACGTAAAAGTGCCTTTTTGAACTTTACATCATGTTGTAATGTTATTCCCTGATCAAAAACATATCTAGAGTGTTGCTTTAATTCTTTCATGCATGTTTGAGAAATCCTTTAATCTCCTTGGCAACCATTCGCCTGGTTGGACCTAGCTCCGCCTTCGAGGACGAAGCTCCTCCTCAGCGCCACAGTTTCCAAGCTTCTGTCTCACAGAGCAGCCCTCCCCTCTACTCGGCTCCTTCAGACTAGCCAGCAGCAATTAGCAAACACCTGGTGGAACCGAGTATCTGCTGAGCTCATTATAGGAGCTGCTTCACTGTGAAACGTTGGTAAACACGTTGCTACAGAGTCGATGGAGGAACAAAGTTAAAATGACTTCCTGAAGGTGGAGTTTCAGAAGGAGCTTGAGTTTTTTAAAGGGACAGAGGCCCAATTTACAAAGTCAATTTTCTTTTAAGTCATATTTGATATATACAGCATTTTTATAACAACTAAAGTTAACATAGTTACTTGACTGTGCTGTAAGTTTTATGGGCTTGGAAAACACATAATACCGCCCCTTTTTAAAAGCAACACTAAAAGTCAGATTACAGTTTGCAAAAGCAATCAGGAAGTCAATAAACCTGACTCAGTTACAACTGCTCTGTCAGGAGAATCAAGCCATATAGTAAAGGCTGTAAAACGGGGTAAAGTCCTTATCAAGACCCCACACAGATACTCTGAGTCGCACAGGGAGATTCCTGATTACCAGGGCGAAGGCTCTCCTTCTAAAAACAATTAAAAAGCAACAGCAACCTTTGACATCGCTTTCAGACAGTAATTGCATCCTAATTGTACCCTGATCGTAGATCTCCAAACGTCTGCCTGCATCTCTAATGACGATCTTGTGAAGTGTTAATGGCCTGTTCGCTTTGGCCAAGCAGGAGACCAAATTAAATGAAATATGATTTCAGGACCCGGAAGTAACAGTTGAGAGTATTGATTTAAAATAAATAAATACTGTAGAGAAAATCGCTAGCGTAATGTACAACTGCTTCCCCGTTGCATGAAAAATCAAGGATGAGCTTTGAGGAAAATAAGCCAGGAGGAACTGCACTGTAAACAAGTCTGCACATTGTTTATATGGAAAATATGTGCGAGGAAGAAGAAGGAAAAAAATGCCACACTCACAGGTGGATTGGAAATGTGAGGCAAATGTCAAAGGTAGCCACTCCTGTGGAAAAGAACACTGTGGATTTGCAGATGGATTTCGGTGCGACGGAAAGCCCACTGCATACGTCTCTCCGTATCTCACATTCCCAGAGATATGAGATGAAACAAATTCATTATCTGCTTAACCAACAAGAGATAATTCTCAAAGGAAGTTTATACTTTTTTTTAATTTGATAGAATAACAACACAAAATCAGGCATTTCTCTCCGAAATAATTCGAGTCCCAGGGGAGAAACACAAACAATATTTTATTACGTCCCCGAGTGACGACTTGCAAATGATACCATATGGAAAACTGAAGCGGCAAAGCCCACACTTACTTATGATTTACAGTATTTCCCAAAAGGTCACTTTTAACTGAAAATCACTTAGCAACTATTTCCTCTTCTATTTTCTGAATAGTCCCTGTTTTATTTTTTCTCCTCCCGTACAATAATTTCAATAACAGAGCCTCGCAGAGCGCCGAGGGTGAAGGCGTAAGAGTTGGCACAAAGCCGCGTTCTCTCCCGTTCTGCTCCGTCCAATGCTTATGCTAATGCCTAAAGTCAGAGTTGGTTGCATAACTTATAGTGGTAAATGTATTCAAACCAGTGTTGTTGCAAAGCACAGCAAATGTCCAGGAAGGTTGTCTTGTTTGTAAAGCGCCTGTTACTCGACGCGCACTCGAGAAGACACGGACCGTCTTGTCTTTAAATGTGTAAAATAAATATTAATGATAACAGAACTTGTATAATGAACTCTTCTCGGCGAGATCGCATCTCTGCGGTTTATTTCCACTGCGGAGATAAAAGTAAACAAGCGCGATGGAAATATTTTTAATTAGCGTCTGGAATGAAAGGGAACATTATGAACTGTTCAAACTCATAAGAAATCATGAATTAATTACAGAAGTTGTTTTGCCTAAAATTAAAGCAGGAAAAGATGAATTTGAGCAAAGAATCTTAAAAAGATTGACAGTAAAGATTCAATATGTGGTGCTGTAATTTATTGAGTGTTTATGCATCTAGCAGAGATGTTATCACTTTGCTATGAACACCAGCTGCATATCTTACTTGCAACGCTTTAGCTATTGAAGATTTCATAGCTTAGCTTTTGCTATTTAGCTTCTGTCATTTTTGAACCAAAAATCCTCCAACTAAAATTTCATAAATGTTTTTTCCATAGAAAAAGATTAAGAAATATTACAAACCTGTAAATAGAAAAAGTGAAAGTGTTTACTTTTCTAACTTCCAAAGAAAGTTTAACCAGTGTCATTAAAAAAAAACACGCCTCGCCATGATCCTCCAATCACTTCCTGTTGTCGTCTTCTTTGTGGTTTTCGCCAGCAGTAACATCCTGTTGTTGATCATGTGACTGTTGTGATGTGAAAAAAAATTTTCCGTTGCAGTTTTGTGGAATAAACCAATTTCAATACGACCACCTGATCTGAGCACCAAAACTTTACCAAAAACAAGTTTTTCCAAATTTGTCGTGTTTCCATTCAACAAATTTATTTTTAAAATGTCAAATTGCACAATGATAGGGTCAATGGAAGCACAACTAAAAAAACAAACAAAAAAAACACTAGTAAAATTAAGGCTAAACTACATAAATGACATCAAAATAAACCGTTTAATAAACAGTTTATTGACAGGACCACAATAAAAGTCACTCATTGTCTTTTTTAAAACTTTGATTAAAAGTCTGTCACTTTATTTCACACAAAACCTGTGAAGTTTCTTCCTCACAGAAGAAACTAGTAGCGACTTTTGGATTTGTTCACAGATCCAAAAGTCGTTACATTCATTAGACAAGAAGCAATTGCCTAATGAAGACAGGCAGTTGCTGCTTTTTCTTTCTCTGGTTACATTAAGCTCTCAACGAAGAAGTCAGTGCTGTCAAGATGAATTTCCAGAGAAAATGCAAATGAGCATTTTATTGATAGGCTAATATCGGTTTGTCGTGACTTAATTCTAAAACAACTTTAAAATATGTCAAAATCCTACATTCACCATCCAATGTGACTTGAGTTAGAAAGACCTAAAAGAGAAATAAATCAAGTTTATTTGTATAACACAATTAAGCAACAAGGCACACAAAAAGTAATGGAAAAAATGATGGAGCTTTTCATTAATGTATGACTTTCACCAATTTAGAAAGCAGTAACAAACGTTGCATTTTACAGAGTTGGGTAAAATGTCACATTGGGTATTTGGAAGTATGGAGTTTTTTTTTTTGTGGTGACTTTAATTTCATCCAACTAGCAGAGAAATGAAAAAGAACAACCAGAGAATCCAAAAAATCTAATATAAATATGTGGTAGAAAATTGTTTAATGAATTTGTCTAAAAAAAACAAAACAAAACTTATTTACAGAAAAAAAAGCAACATTTTCTAACACTGGACTTTAAGAGCTAATAGAAAACAAAGTCAATGTGTAATTTTGGAGTTAGAACACGACTGGCAGTAGTTTCCTAGAAGGATGGCCGTTCTTCAGTCCTTGCATCATTTGTGTTGGAAAATTTTGCCTAGAGATAGATCATTACCACTGATTCAGACTCAAGGCCAGGGAAATGTACATTTTTAAAAACATATATTTTTTCCCAGAGGAAATCTGCGCTGGTTGCTGTGTTGCTGCTGGGAACCGCAGGCTGGGTTTGAAACGTGTTGGTTGCTGCATCCAAACACAAACTAGAGCAAAGATGGACAGGAACGTCTCCCACAAATCGTACGTTTCCATGGGATTTTAGCAGAAGGTGGATGTTAAATGTATATAAGTGGATCGTCAGTAAATTTTATAACCTCTGTTAAAGCAGGAGTTTTGGTAGTTTGCTGTATACTGATGTGTTTGTGTGTTGGAGAATAAAATGCAACAAAAACTTCTTTAGAGAAGGAAGAGTTTCTGCCCGTTTATTCAGTAGGGTTTGTAGGACTGATTCTTAGCCAGCTGAAATTTATCACTCACAAACCAGCCACGTTTATTCCACTTTAGTCCCAATCTAGTTTGTTTGTTCAGTTGCATCGGTGTGGAGGCGCCATTATACTCTGATGTTCACTAAAAAAGCGAACTCTGGTCAAACTACAAACCTTGGTCTTGGATCAGTTGACGTGAACTCTGGTGCTGTTCATATGCATATGTGAACGCCAAGCGGACTGGAGACCGCTCCAAAAGCAGGAAGTGGACTACAGCACAGGGCATTCTGGGTAAATCCAACCAAAACAAACGCAAAAGTCCTAACGCTAGCAAGAGAAATTATTTGTGGTCTTTTTCCCTAAAACAAAACAACTCTTACAACCGCTAACATCTGATGCTGCTCTGATTTTGTTTACATTTTGTGATGAAGGAAGTTGTGGCGTGTCTTCTTCAGAGGTTTTTGTGTCGTTTCCTTCAGTGATTCTTGGTGCAGCGCCTCCACAGGCGGAGGAGGGATCATGTTTTTTGAAGGATTTGGTTCATTTGACAGTGTGAAAGCGAACCGCATCAGCAGAAAATGTTAACAAACGTTTTTAACAAACAATTTTGGTTCCGGATCAAACTGTCAGGTGTGGAAAGGATTATTCACTCATGGAAAACATTTTAGTGCTTTATATTTTTCTTGTGGAAATCTTATGAAACTAACTTCAAGTTGAGAGAAAAAGATAAGGGACACCATCTCTTAATTAGCAGGTTGAATGTTAAAGTTTGTAACAACAAAGTTGCACAACAAATTTGGAAGAGTGGTTACAGTGAACCAAACATGGCCTATCTCACACCAACTGTAAGGCACTCTGGTGATGGTGCTGGGAGTGATAACGGATGTTTTTAATCACAAATTCGTCTGTATACTAATAATAATCCGGAGCCATATGCCAAGGAAGCAATTCGGTCTTTTAGAAAATGACCCTAGCACACCAGCATATGTCCAACAAAATAAGCAAAAAGATAAATCCATCAACGCCCTCAAGTCCAAACCCCAACTTTCAATGAATTGAAGCAACGGTATAAGAAACAGACCCATTCACAAGTTATTTCTGCTAATAATATATCTAGAAACTACCGAGTTATGAGATGTAATTAGTTTCTTCTCTGACTATAATGATGCTCTTTCGCCCATGACTGGCACTCTAAAGACACGCTGCATGAAAGTGCATCGTTACTGTAATCCTGCTGTATTTTAAATAAATTCATAACAGACATTCCATGAAAACCTCAGAACATTGTCATGAAGTCGGAACATAATTCATCTCTGTTCTAAAGCACACCCAAGCGACTCTAAAGGAGGCGATCCGCAGTTAAAGTTTAGTAAATGTACGACTCATGTTGCCATGGAAGCCGGTATTCAGGTGTCACTTGTGTGCCTGATTTCACACTTCAGCTCCAGTATCAGCTCTGTAAGATACTGGACAAATGTTTGATTGGGAACATGAGCAAAAATGCTGGTGTTTTGTTTAATTAGTGAGAAATTAATTTTTGACCTGATTCTGCAGCTACATGTCTTGTCTTTAGGTGAATATTACATTGAATGAATGTTTTGACCTGGTTGAAAACCAAAAAGTTTTCTGGAAACACGTCTAGTTAAACGTTTCAAAGGCTGCTGGAAGGAATGACTAGTAAATATAGCAGTTTAAGTTTTACACCACTTACTTTTCTGCTGATTTTCTCTTATATATTGCAATTGGATTATGCTTTAATGCGATATTTAGGCATATTTTTCAGTGCTGTCGCGAGTGTAGTCAAAATTCTAAATCAGAAGACGGGGAAAAACATGTGAATGGGACATTGTTTTAAGATCAAGTTCAAATTTGTGTTGATCAAACAGATCTTAGTTCACTCCAGAATTCAACAGGCTTCTTTGTGGTTGCGTTCACACAACAATCACCCTTAAATAACGTTAAAAAGACCACATGTTGCTCTTTTTGTAATTCGTACATGTCAAGCAGCAGCAGCAGCTCAGAGACAGAACAGCTTGTGTTAGCTCACCACAAGCTGGATAATCTGAGTGACGGCGTCATTGTTGGTTGGAGCGCTGCGCTCTCTGTCGCCCACATGGAAACCACCAGTCGATTAACTTTGGCATTTTTATATTGTATCCGTAGGAAAAGAAAAGTGCAAAAACACGTTTAAAATGTCCAAATGCGACCACACAAATACATATCTTACATTTTCGACAGTGTGACTGTGTAACAGGGATTTTTTGTGTCCTTATTCTTCCTGGTCAATACAAAGGAAACCTGGTCAATTGAAAATTTCACTGTCAGCATAGAATTACACCACACATGATCTCTTGATTTAAAAAATCCAATCATGAGTTTAGAAACTGTAGTAATATTCTTAGACTTGTATTGATTTAAACATTTCTTTGAATCGTGGATTATTAACACAACAAGTGACTTCTACTATTGTCTTTTAGCAACAACTATTAGCACATGTTGGAATCTGTTTTAGAATTTTACTCATTTACACTGAGTGAAAATTATTCATCCACAAATGGCAATGGATGACAAAACCACTTGTCTTGGCCCACTGGGGGTTAATTTTTGTGTCAAAAAATTATCTGTTGGGACCCTGGAAAAGACTAATGTCGTGTTCAGCTTGTGCTAAAAGGAGTTAGGCCTAAAACTAACTTTTTAGTTAGTTTTAGGCCTAATATTGGTTCAACCAATATTTGTTGAAACAAATATTGGTTCTATTTGTTGAACCAATAAAAACATATTTTGAAGTTCAAACTGTGAGAAATAGATAAAGTACATTCATGAAGGTATGTTACTTTTAAACACTCCAGCTGTGAATAGTGTGTGGGTTTTGGAATCCAAGGTGTGGAACTGATTCTCTTGATCTGTCAGGACAAGGTACATTACTTTTGCCATGATTGCACTGCTTTTATTTATTTATATGTCTGATTGACCCAGCAAATGACCACCTTTATATGAAATGTACTTGAAATTGCCAAATAGTTCCTATCTGGATTAATTGGAAAGTAGGTCATGTAAACAGTTTCACTTCAAGTTTCAAGCATTCGGCATGCCGAGGAAAGTAATCTGTCAGTATATCGTAATGTATCATAAAATAATCTGTTTATTATTGGGACGTTATGACATTTAAGATGAAGCTGCATTGATTCTGTAGTAGTTGTGTACATATCTTGTGCTGTGGCTACACCAGCCAGGTATTAGAGGAATAGAGGCTTGAGCTCCAGGTAATGGCAGGCAAGTGAGCAAAAAGGAGAAAGAATGACACTGGTGAGGTGCGGTTACCATGACAGAATGTTTTTCTATTAAGACAAACATCAGCTCAATTTACATGTAGCTATGAAGCAAATTGCGATGTCTTTGAGAAATTCTGACTCGGATCGAGTAATTGTCTACATGATTAGATGCTGTGATTGTGGCAGTAGGCTACTGTAACATCTCAGTTTTATGGTTCATAGGAACTTGTGGCACTTTATTCATGCTTATCAACTTGAAATCAAATGTAGACACGTTGCATGTTTTCCTCGATCTCAGAAGACATAATGTTGTAAAATCAGTATGTTGAAGATCTTTTCATGTAGCATTTCTAGGAAGTAGTTTGGGGCATTACCTGCATCTATTTGTACTTTTTCACAAATAGATGCAACCACTGAAAACCTAGCATACATGCTTTAAATAAAGCTGAAAAGCTTTAAGAAATACAGTTGAAATGTGTTCAGACATTCAGCCTCACATTTAATATAAAACCTTTTCCAGGCTACTCTGAAAACATGACAGCTCTCTTACATGTGTTACCACACGGACTCAACTGGAAAGCTTTCAGATTCATTGTTGAGACGTTCTCATGCTGCAAGTGTTCACAAAATGGATATAATGGCACCGTACAGGAAGAAAAAAACCTGACGCTGTCCATCAGGCTCCTACAGAAAGAACTTAACTAAACATGATGTGCAGTACAGGTCCAGTCAGAACCTGGCATACAGAATCACAGGATGATGCAAGTTTGGGGTGATGAAATATATTGTTGTTGTAACCATCAACAAGGTCTTAGTATACTTCAGGACGGACATTTGACAACTCGGAATAACAGAAATAACAGAGCTCCTATAAATTTGTTGGTTTCCTGAGACAGGGCAGATCTTTCAGAGAAAAAAGAAATCAATATTCAGTAAGCCATATTTAATTATGTTTTTGTGGCTATTGACCTGCTGACACACACAATGCTGTCTGACCAAAGCGGCTCCAGGTTCTCAGTGATATGTTGCTGCCAGATAAATGAACGTAAAAACTCAACAACAAATATGTTTATTGTTTTAAATCTGTTATTTCGAACATTCAACCAACAGCTTGGTGTAAAGTGCCGTTTTATACCGTAGTCAGCTTTCAAGTGTTTCAGAAACCTCTGACCATTCATGTAACATCTTTGGAAAAAAAAATCCTTTAGAAATGTTGACACCGTCATGTTTAGTATTAGGGCTGCACAGTGGTGCAGTTGGTAGCACTGTTGCCTTGCAGCGAGAAGGTTCTGGGTTCGATTCCCGGCCTGGGGTCTTTCTGCATGGAGTTTGCATGTTCTCCCTGTGCATGGTGGGTTCTCTCCGGGTACTCCTCCCACAGTCCAAAAACATGACTGTCAGGTTAAATGGTCTTTCTAAATTGTCCCTAGGTGTGTGTGTATATGGTTGTTTGTCCTCTTTGTCTCTGTGTTGCCCTGCGGCAGACTGGTGACCTGTCCAGGTCACCAGTCTGCTGTGTTACCCCGCCTCTCACCCGGAAAGTAGCTAGAGATAGACACCAGCACCTCCTGACCCCACTAGAGACAAGGATGTAAAGAAGATGGATGTTTAGCATTCACTGATGAGCTAACTTTTTTTAGGCATAAAACTAAAAAAAGTTTTAGGCCTTTTCAATACCTGGAATCAACCTTGCTAGATTATAAGGATAAATAATTATTATTCTGTAACATCACAGATACTTTAACAACGCTACTGTTCAGACAAGAACAAGCCTTTGATTCAGCTGAGTCGCATTTTTCTCAAATTTTTTAAGCTTCACATTCTTTCGAAGCTCATTCATGCTAGAAATTAGCTAGCTAGATTTCAAAAGAATCAGCTAGCTAATGTAGATACTAGGTCCTCCTCTCACTGTTGTCTGTGGAAATCTGTTCTCAGTACATCTTCAGTGTGTTCTGACAGTGTGCATCTAAGGTTGTCCAGACAGCATTGAGTCACTCGGAGTAAATGTAATTGCCAGGTGTGAACAGGGCTTTAGACTCAGCAGTACCGAACAACACCGCACCACAAGCAGCTGATACAAACCTGTAAGCCAGGTGTGTGACGCCCCTCTCCTGCTGCCACTGGCTGCAGGGTAATCAGCCAAGAGTCGCCCCAGACTAATATCATCACTCCCTTAATCCTGGAACAACTCAGACTGGTTGAGCATCACTGGGGACGTCTCCTAACTACCCGCTGCAGATGTCCCACTAATCCCTGCTTCTTCTCTCACAACTTATCCTTCCTTGAAGCTAGAGCTAAGGCAATGAAGAGCTAAAGAACTGCATCGTTAGCGACATTCATATGCAATGAAATAATGAATCAAACCAGTTCAAGCACACCATGTTCCCAACCTTAAGATTTCCTTTACCCTGTAATTAAACCAGATTCATTTTGTAACAGGGGCAACTTAATATCCTAGAGTATCAAAAATGTCATTGGTGTTAGTAATTCATTGTACAATTCTAATATTAGACAAAAGAAATCAAATTTTCTTTGAAAAACCAACATGCAACAACGGAAGTTTTTTTTTTTTAAAGTCCTGAGTTTTTATTTTTTTATTTGACCTTCATTTATACAGGTTGTGTTACTGAAAGCCAAAATCTGATTTAAAAGAGACCAGTTTTGAATAAAACTAACAAACAAAATTAGAAATACTGCAACAAAACAAGCAATTAAAAAAATGTGATTGGATTCAACAAGCTAATCAAATATGAGCTAAAAAGAGCAAGTTTAATCAGATTTCACTTTTTGCTATAAAAGTATGAATTGGTATGTTATATGCAATTTTACAGCCCAGACCATCTTAAAGAAACAATGACATCCTCCACAAACAGGATAAGCCCGAAAAGTTCAATGCTAAAGAAGCTAGCTGTTCACAGATGAGCATATAGTAACAGAAAATGTACAAGAAAAACTGTCATATGAAAATATGCATAATCAACAGGGCTAAGAGAAGCCTTCAAGCACAGTGAAGCAAAGCTCATTTATTTGTTTAGGGAGGATTGACAAGTTGTGGACTGCAGAACTTGGAAATCAATGTTTCAGAGTCTGGATTACGAGTGGGGAGGTGCTGAGTGCAATCTGAAGTCCAGTGAGGGGTTTCTACACACAGTGATGATTTGGGAAGCCATGTCATCACTGAAGTGCACCTGGAAACATTGGATCACTTCATACTTTCTTCTGTTGACAGGCGTGATATTTGGTATTTCCCAGCTCTCAGTACTTGCTTTATGACCACTGTCTGATTAGCCAACAAACCGGTTTGACTTAAACCCCAAGCAGAACCTTTTGAGTGTTGTCGAGAGGAAGATTAGATTCACCAAGGTCTCTGTTGGCCTTGGTGAATCCAGACCCTAACCCCAACCCCCTCACCAGAGCCACAGATTGATTACCTCCATGAATGTATGTACTGTACATTACATACATACATAGGTTGACACTTCTTTATTAAAACTTCTTTTTTTGACTGTATAACACTCAGATTTTCTTAGAAATTACATTTTTTTCCTTTTATAGGCTGTACACTATGGTTGTTATATAGCAAACTTGCATCTGCTATGCAAATACAAGTTTATTTGTATAGTAGATTTCAGTGACAAGGCAGTTCAAAGTGTTTTACACCTTAAAAACAACAGTTATCATTACATTTTATCAAATCATCAAGCAAACGTACATGAAATATATTGCTCAATGCTCCAGTTACTATTAATCAAAGGCAACTCAAGACAGGTGGGCTTTTAGTTTTGATTTAAAGGAACTCGGTGTTTCAGCTAGTTTGAAGTTTTCTGGAAGTTTATTCCAGATTTATGGTGCACAGAAGCTGAATGCTTACACTAAATTACATGATAGACATGGATTATATCAATCTGTCTATAAATATATTAAGTTACAGTTTTTTTAGATTGAATTGCTGAATTAATCAAACTTTCACATGAGTTTCTAATTTATTTAAAACCACCTAGATGTCGGCCTGTTTCAGATACTAAGCCAAAGAAATTCATCCAATTGCTTTGTAATGAAAGGTCATTTTTAGCTTCCACACTTTTTATTGCAACTCAGTGAAATTAATAAAATGATCATGAAATGTCTTTTTTTTTTTTCCTCCTGTTTCTGTTTACCTGAGTGTTGTGTTCCTCCACACGTCGGCTCAGAAGAAACCTGCTAGTCTCTCTCCATCACATGACGTCAATCATGGAGCTAGACTGAAATGTCCGATTGTTTCCCCCTTTTAGTTTTAATTAAGGCTCATTTGTTCAAACATTATTCCTGTATCTGCGACAGCCATGAAACCAAATCACCTGAACACATCAAATCAGAAACCATCGTCTGCAGATCTCTGCCAGCTCTTAAATGCGTTCACCTGCTGCGTTCAATGGAAAACTCAGGCGAACCACGATTTATTCCGCCACAACTGACAATAAGCCAAATAAATTACTTTGAAGATTAGATGTGGAAATAGGTTGGATTTATTTCTGATGAGTCCTTTTAAATTACCGTATGCCGTCAGTATTGTCATGGTGACTTCAGATCCATGTTTGCATCTTTGATAAACGGATATTATCGCTTAAAATATTTTAAAGTTGTGTGTGTGCGTGTGTTTGCTTTGAACCTAAATGAACAAGAAGAAGCAGACGCCCGGAGTACATCACTACTGATTTCTAATTGAAAACATTTGCATATCAAAGGCTTTAAATGTGATTGCTGACAGTAATTCAACAAACTCCTTTGGCAAAATTATGTTGATATGTTGTATTATAGGTTAAGAGGCTGATGCAATACAACCAGACTGTAGCTGATAATGTTCTACAGATAACGCCGAATGCAAAAAAACACAAAATCAGCTTTGAAGGCAAAAATGAAAGGAAATGTCATTTCTCTTTGTTTGTTTGAATTTATTATTTCCTCTTTGCTGCATTGGTTTGGTCTAATTGTTTGTTCCCCCCCAACATATATATGTTTATTGTGTTTCCAATGGTATCAATCTGGAAGCGAAATGAACAGAAACAAACCTGCTGACAATCTGCCTACATCACCATGTGCTTCATGCAAAACTCACAAAAGCTTCCAATTGATTTGCTGAAATTAGTTCATAACTTTAGCTAAGCTTTCGTAAAGGCCATTCCCAAATTTCTCATCTCGACCTTGTTGAAAATTCACGGACGTGCTCAGGTCCATGCCAGGAAACCACCCAATTAAAGCAAACCAATTCTGCCAAGAAGAGAGTTCAAACATCCTACCAGAATAATGGCAGCTTGCTAAGGGACTAAAGCAGTTCCATGGCTTTAACACTGCAGTTACATTGGTTCCAGTTTTTGACCTCATTCGACTCCAATTCATGATAAAGAAAAACTTCTCAACTAGAAACGAGACATGATATTTTCTAGAACAATTTCTCTTACTCTGGTCCCTGAGGGATGTGATTCTTATTTTTCCCCACGTCTCGGTCAAGACTGCTAGGATTCGGCTCATCATAGGTTCGTTGGCGTGACGACCACCTTTTGGCAGAAGCGAAGCGGAAAATCTGCAGGTCTCGGCTGGACGTCATCTTTTTCAACCAGCTTCTCAAAGCAGCCCATAGATCACGCCGTATGGATTTTATAAAAAGTTGGCTTATGATTGCTGCACTTCTTCAGTGGTGGTGTCTGGCCAACACCGTCTGCTACGGTTCACTTTACGAACCACTTTCATGTGTTTTATGATCACCAAAATGATACTGGAATCCAAGCATTCTTGTCATACGCACAAGGTTTCAAGTCAACGCCTCTGAAAGATTAATGGACACAACAATAAATACGCTGAACAATCAATGAATAATTTATACCAACGTGGTAAAATAAATACAAAGATTGACAATGGAGTGCAGCTGTTTAAGTTAAAAACTAGATCGATACCCTAACATAGGCCTGAAGGGGAAAACATAACTGTCTGTCTAGAGATTAAATACATCACTGGCAATTTTGAATGTATAATAAATGAGATGGTATTAATCTGGAAAAAAAAAAAAAGTTTAGAACTTCACAGTAAACTACTTAAATAATGAATAACAATGAACCTTCAGGATTTGTTTACGCCAAACATACCTTTTTATACATTGATAGACACGTAGAATGTCTCCCTTGTCTCTGCTCCAATGCCAGCTGACGGTGTCAAGTCGCGTTGCACCTTCATCTTCCCAAGTTTCAATGTTTTGCCTTTAATATTTTTGTGATGGACTCAATGAAACAAAATCTTCAAATACCGTATTTTCCGGACTATAAGTCGCACCGGAGTATAAGTCGCATTTTTGAGGGAAATTTATATGATAAAATCCAACACCAAGAACAGACATGTCATCTTGAAAGGCAATAAAAATAGAATAGAGGCAACAACAGGCTGAATAATTGTACGGTATGCTAACGTTACATGACAAACAACGAACTGAGAACGTGCCTAAGTGACAGCTTTTGGCAAATAGCAACACATAGAGCTACGTTGGCAGCTTTATCGGTGTTGGCCGTGTCAGGGAGGCTTCACAAGCTGGCATATTAAGAGTTATTCAGATAATTATAGCATAAATAACATACTAACAAGTTTACGAAACCATCCGTGTCTCTCCAAATCACTAAACGCAATGAAATCTTCATCTTCTGTGTCAGTTCCGCTAACTTCTTCTACCTCTCATAAGGTAGAATAACACAGGCCTAGAGCGCCCTCTTGCGGTTTAGTGTGAAAATAACATGTGATATAATGATGTGTTAATTTACACACATAAGTCGCTCCGGAGTATAAGTCGCACCCCCAGCCAAACTATGAAAAAAACTGCAACTTATAGTCCGGAAAATACGGTAATTGGATTTTCCACAAATAACAGGTTAATTTCCACAGAAAAATTAGTAAATATAAAAGCGCAGAAATGATTAACAATTAACTAGACTTGCTGATTGAGAAGGACTTTAAAATAGTTAGCTTTGAACATCTTCATGAGATCACAGAAGCCCACAAACCAAACTATTCCTCTGAGCTACACTTTTCTAAGTATACACTTACATTGTTTTGGTCCCCAATCCAGACTATCAAACATCTGTCCTAGACTGACAAAACCACAGCATCATTTCAGAATTTGTCAAACTTGGAGGGTCACAGAGAACGTATATCCCCCCTCATTCTCCTACAGGCTGTTTAAAGTAAAAAAAAAAAAAAGATGAATAAGGTGAATTTGATGTGCATAACTGGAACCACTGGGAGTGTTTGGATGGGAAGTGCTGCTCTTTTCTACAGGTTTTCCCCGGCGTTGTAATACAACTGCCAGCGTTTCGGCTTTGATCCATTGTGATACTGAATCCTCTCAGCAAGTTTCTCCGAGGTTAGCACAGGCACACACACTTTCACACACAAAGGCACAGCTTTGGCGCTTCAGCCTTAAGCCGTTTCTACCTTTCAAAGGTGTTTGGGCCTGTCAGTTTCATTAAGGCTCTGCATTACAAATAGGAGTCGTTCTATTGCAGTGAATAGAAAATTAACAGGAACACCACAGGGTAAGGTGTGATGATGTGAAGAATAATATGTAGGAAATGTAAATGGTTATATTAGACACTACGTGGCTACAGATGATGATGATTAAGTGGTAACTAAAGCTGCTTTTGAAATGTTTCCTCATCTCAATCCAGTTTTCTCCATTTCTTCTCTCTTGCCCTACCTTTCTGTGAACTACCCCTCCCCAACTGACTTTGACAGATTCTCGTCATTATTCCAGTAACCAAGTTTTTTTTGAACGTATTATCCGAAAACAAGAATTTCCAAGAGATTTCCAGTTAAAGTCTTAAGAAGCCTACACTAGCGCGGCTATTTGACACAAAAATCTGAGTTCCAAGTTATTTTTTGGGACCAGCCAAAGTTGTGATTGTGTCTCTCGTAATCTGCAAACAGGACTTCTTCTGTTAAGAGTAACTTCTAAAAACCTTAAACTAGGTCGTGACCAAACTTTTCGCAACACGGGTCAGGAGGGACGTGGGTTAGAGCTGCTGCTGACTGACTCATCTGTTAAGTGTGGTAAGAGGTACAAGTTAAATATATGAAAAAGTTGGTAATTTTTTTCCTTCATTCATAGAATGCTAGTGAAATGCAGGCAAACAGTAGTCTGAAGCTGAGCTAATTATGCTAAATGGTTGATAAATTTGGCCCATTGTTGACCTGAGGTTGGGGGCCACACAAAATTGTTCAAAGGGCCCTGCTTTAACTTATTCAACTTGAGCCGGCTGTGGGCATATTTTCTTGCTCACATGGTGGGTTACCCATTTTCCGTTGACTGTATATCAGCAACAGAAAATAAACATTTTCATCAAAATGTCGTCCTGGAGGCATTGCCACCCCTGCAGCTAAACAATAATAATAAAAAATTGCCTCTGATCCAGACAAAAAAACATTGACAGAGGATAGTGAACCAATTATTGTCCATATCAGCTTAACTTATCCTACTCTTCCTCCTTTTAAGGTTTTAGTTTCTAAAGGCAATTTGCTTTGTCATAAAAACGGTCTTATTCATAAGAGTTTGAAGTGTGGTCCCCACTATGCAAAAATCTACTTCATCTGATTGTCTTCATCCTTGGTCCTTGTACTACTTCCAAATACGCAGAAGACCTCCATTCCTACAGCTACCTGTCTGTTTGCACTCTTCCTTCAAACCACCTAATAATCAGCAGTAATCCCTCGACCAGTATCCACGGTGACGTCCTCTAACAAATAAGAAGTAATCCTTTCACAATTCACTTACCTCTGTATTACAGGATCTTCCTCCTTCCTCTCTGCTCCCAATGACTCCTTGGATCTCTGACCTACCTGCAGTATTTCATTGATCAAATATTTTTAAATAGCATCTTTTCATTCAGATTCCACACTTTAAGGCTTCTTGGAACCTCCGACTGCCTTTCTATTGGAGCCACTGCAGGCGCCTGCCTCTCCAACCTGACGCGCTCTTCTATTAAAGCCACCGACTCATCTCTGCAATATTTGACCAATTCTGAAGTTTAATTTTGTTTATAAGCTGGTGTGCGTCCATAAGATTCTTTTCCACGTTCCAAAAAACATCCATGGCATCCAATTCGCATGCCATAGAAAGGTCATGCTGGTGCGTATATTTATGTATTCCAAGCCCACATATCTCTATATACCATTGATAGGCTGGAGATGCAGGCTTCTCAGGGTTTTTTTTTTTTTTTTTTACTTGTAAACTCTTTCCAAGAAGGAGGCGTGCTGAAAATTGTTATTCCTTAAAGTAATTGAGCAATCTTCTGTGAATTGCATAATGGCTGAGTTACTTAGTTATCTGGATGAATTCATGTTCTAAAAAGATTCCTTGAGAGATATTGACAAGATACGGTAATAAATTTTTAATTAAAGTAGCATTAAAACAACATTGCTGAATAGCTTTCCTGGAAAATCTCTTATTTTCAACCTTGTATAATATTTACAGTAGACAACAAGGACATGACCCCTCCGTCGATATATGCATTAGCTGAATTTAATAAGAAGCCGCTGGCTTTAGAGGGGAGATGAGACTGGTTGCCATAGAGAGGAGAGTCCTAGCGAGCGGCGTCGACGCCCAGCCCTGTCTCAGAGGTGGAGTGGTGGAAAGGGTTATCTCTTTCCTTTTCAACTTTTATCTCTTGCACCATATTGCGCCTGAGTCCAATCGTTGCCTTTTTAACTTTGTGATCTCATTTTTCTTTCTTTCCTTTTTCATGACGGGAGGAAAAAAAAAGTGCTTCAGCCTTAAGGGATTTTTGTTAAACATAAGTCATTACGTTTGTCAGACGTTCTTCTTTCTGGTTACAGGACTGTCCAAAAATGACCAAACCATGAGTAGGAAGTAAACGACATGCTACACACTCCTCTTGCAGTATTTCTACCCATTCCCCACATGATGCATAGCTTTCTTTCTATTTCAAATAACATGAAAAGCGTGATATTTCTTTGGATCCAGACGTCCCAAGTCGACGCCTGTGCTGACATTTTGTTGCAGTTACACCTCAAAGACTCTGGGAGTATATCTCTTATTAGTTTCACTAAACCTTATTAGTTTAGTGAAACTAATAAGGTTTCACTAAACCTTATTAGTAAAACAACTTGAAGTCAGCCTGGTTGGATGGAGAACATCTATGAACATCAATTTACAAGTCTTGCCACAAAGTCCCATTCGGTTTCAGGTCTGGACTTTGACATCTGCTTCGATGTAAAGCATTGTATTGTAGCTCTGGCTGTAGATTTACAATTTTTATGCTGCAAAAACTTTAGACTCAAGTCTTTTGCAACATCTAAAGGGTTTTCTTTAAGGATCTCTTTGTAGCGTACTTCCCTTTCTGCCAACTTCCCTGTAAAATGTTAAGTTTCAATCAACACCGTAGCACCTTCTTCCACGTGTTTGTTTTATCACTTACAGGGATTGTAGTTCCAAATAGAACTTATGATGATCTTAGCTAAATCTTTTTTTCTTGCAACACTTCCATAAAGACACAATGCACAACAAGTAGCTAACAGATTCTCTCACCCTTTGCCTGCCATGCGCCATGTCTTGGAAGGTGTCCAGTCGTGTTGCACAGTGAACAGACCAACGGTCCATGACTAGCTAGACCTTCTCTGTAAATGCTTTTTAAAGCTTTTTTTATTAATTCAAAAACCAAACATACCTTAATATTTTTTTTTCATAAGCACATTTGGAACAATCTTAGCTATATAGCAGAAGCTAATATTTATGTCCTTCCTTACTTCAGCCTGTTGGCACCAAGGGGGAAAAAATGGTGCTTCTGGATTGGCTGCCCTGGAAGCGCCGATGAAAGTTGCATTGTGCCTTTGCATTTACACTTCTGATGCTGCGTTTTCTTTACAATGTTTTTGATACGTTCTACAAAAAAAAAAAAAATCCAAGAATACGTGAATCCACGAAGACTGAACCGTGAATACTACACTCCTATTTTCCTTCTTTGGATAATCGAGTGAACTCATCGGGACTAGCATTCACTTTGTGTCGGTCGGTCACTTAAAATAACAGTAAAACACAGTGCAGACTGTGATTGACACAAGAAAACATACCTTAGCAGGACAGTGATTTTCAAAAAGTGAATAACAATGTAAAATCAATTTTGAGTCCTCAATAAAATGAATCCTGAACAAACTTCCAGAAGATTGAGTTCCTGTTTTGTTTAGAGTTAATTCATAACTTCAACAATGATCAATATAATTGATGTTCATTTGCCTGATGATTCTGATGATAACATTTGACACACTGCTTGATTCACAATGTAATATATATTGAACTGCCTTGTTGCTGAGATTTTCTGCACAAATAAGCTTGACTACATTCCTCTCTTCACTCTAGATGCAGCAGTCCAGCACGTAGCAATAAGTTTGTTTTGAACCGGTCAATTGCATCAGAAAATCTCATTAAGCAAAAACAACTCGCGCTAGCTGAATGTCCGCTGCCAACCAGAAGCAGAAGCTTGGAAACCAAGACTGCTTCCCATGGACGAGAAGGAAGTGGGGAGCAAATGAAAAGCGGAAGACAGCAAGGCTGTTCATAATTAATTCGGCAGAGTTTTGGTCCTGGGAGGCCAGGGGAAAATGTATTGACGTTGGGGGGAAAAAAAAAGCTAATTAAAGAAAGCCGAACTCCTTGGTTTGGAAGACATCCGTCTGCCCAGGCAGTTTGAAATCTCACTGCAGCCCGGGCTAATGGTGCTAGTAATGCCTTGGGGGAAACACGGCATCAAGCACAGAGGCGGGCGCTAATGAGTCTCGTGGACCTCTCTGGCACGCACGATGAATGAGCGCAATGGAGAGAATGTGCTGAAAGGGAAGAAGGAGCCGCGTTCCGAGCAAGACGTTTCATATTCTATTTTTTTAAATTGCTCGGCAAATGAGGGGAGAGGGGATCCTTGGGCGGGTAAATCTGGACACTCACGCGTCCAGCCGACTTGCCGCTGCCGGCCGATAATATTGAGTCATTCCGGAAATGAGATCAGCACGAAACGCACAATGAGCAACACGCGTTCCTGCCACAGGTTTTTCACACAACAAAACCGACACAGAGATGGTCAAATTATTGGCACACGCACTCTGATTTCCACTGCTTCGATTTCATGTGGGTAAATAGTAAGTTGTCGTTTTATAAAAACACTTTTACAGTTAAACACAGTGAACACAGAGGACGAAAGCAACCGCTGAGTTTCTGGCAACTCCATAAGGCTTTTTTTGCGAATGAAGGGGAAACATACAGTCTTTGTCAGCGTTGTTGGCATCGCTGTCTTCGTCTATTTTTCATGCACCCTTTACTTATATTTAGTAGCAGAGCCTTTGGCACCAGTGACAGTCTCCACATGTTTCCTGTGCCTGTCAAGGAGCCTCTTGTTGGTTCTTTCTGCCAATCTCCTGCCAGCACAGGTTGGATGTATTTTAAATTTGCAGGAGTCCAATTTTCAAGGGAGGATTTTCATTGCCATCTCCAGAGGTTTTTAATAGGATTTGGGTCAGGGTTCGCTGCTGGCCGGTTTAAAAACAGTACATCTGTTCGGGTTGCCTTGTGTGCTGCTGGATGTGTGTGTTATGCCTTTCTCCAGTTTCAGGATACAGCAACTTTACTTCAGATAATGATCAGTGTTTCTATACATTTTTCGTAGTTTTTCCAAATTCAACTTTTTAAAATGCTGGAAGTTCACTTCAAATTTAAGGCAAGTGTTTAGACCAGTGGTGCCCAAAGTGGGTCCTCGAGGGCCGGCATCCTGCATGTTTTAGTTCTCTCCCAGGTTTAAAGCAGCTGGATCAAATGATGGCTCATCAGAAGACCTAAGAAGAACACTGACATGCTGAAAAGGTTGTTAGTACCACCAGGGAGAGAACTAAAACATGCAGGATGCAGGCCTTGAGGACCGACTGTGGGCACCACTGGTTTAGACAGTAGACAGGCTTTAGAAAAGTTTTTTTGTATAGGAAGGATGGATGCAAGGAAAAAGGCAAAGAAAAGCATAAGTAATAATGGAAAGACAAATGTGTAGAGGGAGATGAAACTCAAACACCAAGTAGCAGCTAAGCCTTAGCCTAAACAAAAGGACCAAAATTTTAAAGTGTTGGGCCTAAAGGAAAGTGTTCCTCACACCAGCTGAAAGTTTCACGTTTAATTTGAAGCACATGTAGTTATTTCAATCAGTCACATGCATTCTTTTTTAGCGTTTAGAGACGGTTCTTTTGGGATTTTGCTTGGTATTGTGTTCCTCTCCATTACAATGGAGCTCCAGAGATGCTAATTTCTAAACAAAGCAAAGAAACAAAAGCAAATATCAAATAATTACTTCCACTCAGTAGCTGTAAAGGTTGTTTTGACTCGACACATATTTAAAAAAAAAAAAACACTCGGTTCACACACTTGTTTTCTCCCATTTATCACAAGTGTGCGTTTCAGTTTCGCACCACCAAATACCCTCCACACCTGTGTACGTCCCATGATAACTGCAGAATAGCAAATAAATGACAGTCATTAAGTATTAATTTTCCAGGCTTGTGTGTTCTCTTGATATTTGCCCCGAGCAAACAAGGTGCAGTGAACACACAGAAACTAATTAAGCGTCGCTGCATATGTTTCTCACGCAGCATGGGGGCGTGTGTGTACACACACACTCGCACACGAGATGTAAACAACATGGCTCGTGGTTCCTTTTGAAACCCGAAAACAATCCAGTCCTCAAGGAAGTTTGCACAACACTCAAAAGTCTTATTTCTGTCGAGATTGCTTTCATTTCCTTTCATCTTTTTCAAAAGGCCTTCTGTTTTCTAATATTGTGTGGAATTAATTAAAGCCGGGTAAGTTGACTGTAATTTCTCCAGCAGCGTATCGCATGTACACTGCTGTTTTCTTATTTGTTAATAAAGGTGTATTTAAGAGTTTTATGCAAGGGTGATCTTGAGAATATAATGCAACCCTCTCTCTCTGATTTTATTCTTTTTTAAACCTGCTTTATACCTTTTCCTGCATTACGCTTCTGTTACGTCGGAGATAGCGATCTGAGGACAGAAGGGGAGATTCTCTATTTGTAGCGGTGTAAAGTCAGAGAGTTGAGATCCAATCTTTCTGCCGTTCCCTCTCAGCTGGAGAAACACACCACAGGTTTCTCACGTGGACTCACCAAGCGCTCCCTTTAGCAAAAAAGAAAAGAAAAAAAAAAAACATACGAGATTCACGCACGCGATAAGGTTTCCAGCCATGCTTATCCGGGTTGATATCTCATAACCAAGCTCACAACTTCTGGTAAAGATTAGAGTTTAAGTAGACTCCGAGATGTTTTATTGATCTGGCGCTCCCCTCCGTTCTGATAAGATCGTCAATTCTGCATGTCCCATTAAACATGGTGACCTTGCTGCTTAATGTGGAAATTTTCACTCGAGCACAATGCGTTATGCTGTTGGTACTGTCACATACAGTGGAATATACATGAGGTTTTACTTATCATAAGTGTGCTGAAAATGTTTACTTTCATTCAGGAACTAAAAACAAATGGGCTGTTCGATGAGACGTATTCATTTCATTAGGAGATATGGAAAAATTTGCATTTCCGTTTCAAAAATGTGCAAAAATCTGACATTATGCGAATGTAAAAAAGAAAAAAAAAGAAAAAATTTTGCAATTGCAGTGTTTCCATTAAATAAGAAATGAAATTAAAATCACACATGAAAAAGTTTGTTGCAATCAGTTGTTAAAAACATGCTGCCGCCGTCCTCCTCCTACAACTTCCTGTTGTCGTCTTCATCTTTTCTGCCAGTAGTGACATCCGGCTGTTTTCTACATGACTTATGTGATGCGACAAAAGTGTTTCCACTGCAGTTTTGCAAAATATATCTATTTTGATAAGGCTGAAAACCCACGTAATCCTAACTTCTTTTTTTTTTTCAAAATTGACATATTTTCTAAATTTCAATTTGCTCACTTTTATGTTTAATGGAAGTGGAGCTAATGCCGTTCCCGCTGTCAATTACTCCAACATGTTTTATGAACAATAATGCACTGGGGAAACCCAGAGGGATTTCTGTCATGGGTGGCGAGTTTGAGATTGGACCAAACTGTGACCAGAACTTTGCAGGATCATATTGCAAAGACTTTTTAATAATGACAAATATAAAAGTTACAAGCAGGAACAATCAGGTCGGAACAGAACAATGTGGAAAAAACCCCATAAAAAAAGAAGCAGGAACATTAGAGCCAAGAGAAGAATCCAGCAGGGAGTGAACGACAGAGAGGAGCTGATATACGGGGAGCCAATAGGCTGATTGGAAACAGGGTGCAGCTGTGAGGGGAGACCGGGCAGGCAGTCTGAGGAGTTTACTCCTCATGATGGCACATGAGGAGTAAACATAAACTGGGGAAGATACCGTACATAAATCTAACAATAAACAGCAATAAAGATTCAACTGGATACCAAAGAATGAGCAAACAGAAAAATTTAAACATAAAGAAAAGACTGATCTAAAATAGGCAACGAAGAAATAAAAAACAATAACTGTGGCAGAACACACATAAACAATGATCAAAAGGACAACCCAAGAGAAAACCAAAACGACCCGGAAACCTGACATCTTGAAGTCGGAGCCCCTCTTTATGTGGCGGATGCTGACCACCACTCCACCCTGATGCTCTGGGAAAGTTTCAGTCCAAAAAGATCATCGCTGTTCCACCAAACATCTAAATACAACGGCTACGTTCGATAAATGACATGACCTGTAGCTCTTGTCACCATGCCCCCTTGACGCATCTCCACAATTTTTGTCTCTTTTCTTTCGACGCTCGTTTATTAGTTGAGCCAGTCATCAGTATTCAGTCTGTGTCTCCTCTTGCCGTCAGTCCAACTTCATCAGTTAAACAGGAAGCTTCTAACCGGCGCTGTGTTCGCTGGGAGCGTCCATGTCTGATAAGGGGCCCCTGTGATATGTCTGACATCATTAATCTGAGCGCAGTGGGGGGGCCCGGTTGAGAGCTGGAAGTATCACCATATTTCACCCAGGGAACCTTTTCATCTCCAGCTTTTCTCACCGCTAATAGAGCCGGACACCTCTTCGAAAGCCGGAGCACCAAATGTACGCGGGGCTTGAAGTAAATAATGGCTTGGGAGCGCTTTAATCTTGCACAGGAAGAGGAAATCAGTATGCGGTGTGCTTTTAGATGGAGGGAAAACTAATTAAAGTATGGGGGGGGGAAAGTGTAACTGCAAATGTCAGCACCACTGGTAATTCCACCATGTTGATTTGCGTCCGTTAGAGGCAATAAACACCATGCTTGTCATATAGAACGGCACCCCTGGTGTGTATGTTTAAAAAGTAAATGTGTCTTTTATCCAGCTAGTATGATCCCACAATGGAAGATTCAGAAAATGCTCAGAATCTTAGGAGGAAACAATTTCACATTAGGAAATGATTGTTTTAAATTGAATCCCTGGTGGCCCAATGATTGAAACAGAAAAAAAATGAAGACATTTGAAAGAAAATGTCATTTTTAAAACATTTCTGAACTCACAGTAAAAGACACTGAAGTCAAAAGAAGAGAAACTCAAAAGGATGGACAACGGAGCAGGACTTTATGCACATACACACACAAAAAAACAATAAGTTAAACTAGAAAAATCCATAAAATTATCTCACTTAACGACGCATTGTTTTTTTTATTAAGTTTTTTTTTTTTTTTGTCCACTAGTTGTTTTATCTAGATGACCTGATGACCTTTTTTGAGGTTACTGGCGAAATCCAGATCTTTGTTTGAGGTTGTTTGCCATTAAAAGGCTCTCATGGCCTTTTGAGAGGGAAAAAGCAATACTTCTCCACATATTCATACTTTTCTTCTTATCAAACCCACCAGAAATGTCTGCTGCCTAAAATCTCTGTCTAAAATATAATACGGTTCTAGTTGACATTAAGAAGCAGGTGACTGCACCTCGGCAGCCGGACTGCGCTGCAAAAGGCTTTAAAATATGCTGATCATGAGAAGACTGATTATGATCGAGACCAAAGAAAGAGTTCTTCTTACTCTGCTTTGTCTTCTGGTTGAAGACGAAGCAGAGTTTAGCAAAATCCAGGTTTACGTTTGTGAAAGTAGGACAGAGCAACCTTGCTTGCAGTTGTCTTATATTGAGCTTTGGAGGATATTGTGACCTCCCTTAACTTCCTGCTTTCTCTGTATATTGGCAAGAAAAATGTGTCTTTACTAAATACACATATTTATGCAGCAGGAAACATAATTAACTGGGTTACAAATCAAATGTTCCAATGAAAAGATGCATAAATAAAAAACAAAAACGGAGATGAGAAGAGCTGCTGGATTTTTGGTTGTTGTCTTTGATTCAGTATATTTGCATAGCCTCCTGACTACCGGGGGGGGGGGGGTATATTGTTCAATCACCATTCTTTTTAAATTCCACAATCTTTGTAAGGTAATTAGAATACTGCAAACATTTTTTGGGGAAAAAAAGTTTTTATTTTTGAAATATCATGTGTCCACTACAGTGCACATCGGAACGCCATACATTTGAAATTGAACCTTGATGGCAACCAGTTTTTCCCAAAGAAAATATCCAAACATCAACATAAGAATGAATTTCACATTGACAAAACTGTCCATCATCACACTAACATCGATATTAGTGTGAGTATCACAGCAATTCCTGTGCTTACTTGCTATGATACCTCAAAAAGCAATTCCCCTTCTTGGAAACACAAAGAAACACTTTACACTTTGTGCACATCACGTATGTTTTGCTTGTGCAGCCAGATCTGCGACACCTTGACGCATGTGTTTCGTCCACCATCTCTGGAAGATGGATGGCACCGTAGTGTCTCAGAGCTGCATTTGGTTATGGTTTCCAGTTTTGACGTGGAAGAGTGCAGTCATCTTCACTGTCACTTCCGATTCCTGCTTGGGCCCGAGTAATCAACTCCTCACCAAGGAGCAGTTTGAAGTTAAGCAACTTCAGTGGTTTCTTCCCCAGAAACTGGCAGTCACTTTTATACTGAAGCCATGAATTGGTGATTGCCAGGTCAAAAAAGTGGAAAACTGCACGCACTGTCCATTTCCAAGTGCGAGAAGCCATCCTTTAGAAACTCAACATTCGGTCAACCAAGTCCACGCCACCCATGTTGGTGTTGTACTCAGCAATTGCCAGTGGCCTTGACACCTGGACAAATCTTTTGTCTTTCTTGGACCATCTTCTGCGTGTGTCCTGAGGTTCAATGCCATTGGCAGAGGATGCCATGACAACAGGCTTGTTGTCCAACCATTTTATGACAGCAACTTCAGGAGGGCTCCGTCTGACAACCATCTCTGATTCACCTCTCCCTTTCTTTTTGAAGGTCTTATCCTCTATGATATTACAGTCCTTTGGAACCCTGTTACTCATGAGGGTTCCAGTTCCTGTTAACCCTTTTGTCATCAGGGTATCAAGGAGGTTGATTGTTGTAAAGAACCTGTCAAAGAACCATGTGGGTTCCTTGAGGAACTGACTCTGCCAAATGAAGAACAGCTTGTTCTCCAATACCATATCCTCCTGTAACTTGGAAGGTAGTCTTACCTTGGTAGACTACAAAGTCCAAGACCAGACCAGTTGGTACAGCCAAGGCAAACACCTTCAATCCTTTTGGATGAGGTTTGCCTGGTATATACTGGCGCACTGGGCATTGACCAGTAAATGGAACCATTTGTTCATCAATGCACAATTTCCCTGTTACGGGCAGACTCAAACATCCTTGCCTTACTTTGGTCAAGAGGGGCCTGATTCTCCACAAGAGATCACTTCTTTATCATCATCTGAAACATCAAGGTCATTGTCGATCTTGATGGAGTTTCTAAGCTTGTAAAACCGATTTCTGGTCATGGATTCAGCCACAATTTGAACTCTGGTACTTGAGGCCCAATACATTTGAATGTTTGGGTATCCTAGACAGCCCGTAAATAGAATTCCCAAAGAATGTCTTCAGTTCTTCAGGAGTGGTACTTAATGTTGTTCCAGACACAAGGACTTTACGCTGATTTGTGCACAGGGCCATCACTTCAAACACAGTGTCATCAATGTACTGCTTAATAATCCATTGGGGTCCAGTTTTGGCGTGTCATGGCATCATTGCTCTGAATGATGGGAGAATCACTGTGTTGGAATTGGAATCTTAAAAAAACAATAAAGGAAAAAAAAATTAAAATGAGTCTCAATTTTTAGATAAGAAATACATTTTTTTAGAATACAAACTCAAGGTGTACTTCGCATTCTGGCTCCACAGAGGACGCTTACTGGACTGAGATGTGGACTGTCTTGCTTCATCTGACTCTGCATCTGCTTGCCCTGCCTGAATTTCATCCTCAGAGCTCTCTGAAGCAACTTCCTCTGCTTCTGCCTGAAACATTGCATCTTCACAGAGGAAATAACTGCAAATGTCCACTACAGAGGACAATTTTTCAACTTTTAAATACTACGATAAAATACAGTATAGTCAAAATACTTCATAGAATGTTTTAATATGCTGCTAAGAGACTGATTTAGATTATTCCAGCAAAATTTTTAACCATAATTTGCCCAATAAAAAGTATTATGCACTTACTTTTTCTCTTCCCATAAAATGCGCTTGTACTGATGGACGCCATTTTTCTGAATGAGGAGAAGGAAGGTTCAGAAGCCCCACCCCTTCACCTGTGGTATAATTGAAAAGCCCTAAATGTCCTCTGTAGATAGCAAAATGAATTAATTCAGTAGTATGCAGTTGTTGGGAAATATTCAAGTTTACAAATGTCCTCTACAGAGGACAAATTTGAACTACTGGTAGTCAGGAGGAATAGTGATAAAACACAGGAGAGATGCTCTGATTGCATCGGAGTAAATGCAAATTGTTTTTGCGCAGGTGAGATAATTGGGGGGGAGAGAAGTTACTCTTTATGCCACATGCAATTATTAAGCAAATAAAGAAAGCAGCCAGAAGAAAAAAATGTGTGCAAATAGGAAGAAAATGATGTTTACCTTTGTGAAAGTTAAGGCCTCATGTCTCAGCACTAAACTACAACTATAACTGCTTGTGTCTCTTCTCATTTTTGGGGAAATGGTGAATAAGCACCACCACTAAAACAATTATGAGATGGATTTTTACAGAGTTGCATCAGCAAGAACGAAGAAAAAAAAAGAAAAAAAGAGCTCCTCATTATTTTTGACTTGGCAGTAATTTCCCCTCTTATAGATTTTTTTTTGTTCTCTAATTTGCCTTTTTTACAAAGTGAAATGCATCACATATTTGAGCTAATTTTAATACCAGACAAAGATACATCAAGTTAATACAGAAGGATTTCTTTTAAATGAGAAAGTAAAAAATAAAACAGACCCTTTTTCCAAGTGTCTGACATGAAGTTGGTGAAAAGAAGAAGCACATCACACCCCAATCTAAAGGGACTGGGGAACAAATCTATGTTGCAGCTGACGGAACGGTGCATTCCGCACAAGACTCTGACGGATAACGTTGGGTTCATCAGTACATGACCTTAAGATCTAAAGCAATTTGATTTCTGCAGCAGGATAGTGATTTCAAGCTCACCATGACGTTCATCTCTGAGTGACTTGATAGAAAAACAAAGCTGATGGAGAGGCCTAGTCAAAGTCTGGGCTTCAGTCAAAATGAGATGCTTTTCATAGCAACATACTAACGTCACAAAAATCACAATTTTGCAATGACGGTGTTCCAATTACATAAGAAACTCAGTTGAAATCACACGTGAATACGTTTGATCATGTGATAAGTCATTAAAAAACCTCCGCCAACTACCACTTCCTGTCGCCGTCTTCATCGTTTTCGCCAGTAGTAACATCCATTTCTTGATCACGTGACTTGTGTGATGTGTACAAAGTGTTTCCATCGCATTTTTTTTTAAATACATCAACTTCGATACAGCGGAAAAACACCACAAAAACTTTTTATTGAAAAATTAGGGTTTTTTTTTTATATTGACGTATTTCCATTAAGCAAATTTATTTTTGTAATTCCAATTTCTGCAGTTCATGGTCAATGCAAAGTCTTAAAGTTTTGAAAGCATTGAAAGCCCTACTTCTTCACATAGAGAATGAACTCAACATTGGAACCCTGATCTTTGTATTTCTACAGGTTATCTTGAGAGTAAGCTCAGTTTTATGAGCTGTAACATTTGGCAAGAAACAAAACAAAATATTTGTAAGGGCACAAATAACTCATTCACTGCATGTTTTCTCAGAACAAGAATGTCAGAGGAAAACTAATCTGCAAATGTCGTGAGATATTAATTATTATCATTTACAGCATCCTTTTAGACATTTCTAAAAGCAAAGCAAAAGAAAACTGAAGGTCAATACAGAGTAAAAGTTAATCAATTTCATTCATTTTCCCCACATCTAAAAAGTTTACACATCAGTACAACCCCAGGCACAGACTAGCAACAAATTAGTCCAAGGACTGTGAATGTTTTGGAGTAAATAATAATAACAAAAAAAACACCTGAAATGAAAATTGTTTCAACAACTATCTGATATGAAATGTTTCAAATATATATATTCTTACACTGCAATTGATTTTACGTTAAGGTGAGAATTTTTTATTTTACTACTACTACTCCTTCAGTTTAATATAAAAATCTGGTTGTCATAGCAACATGGCTTTATGTTATGGTTAGGATTAGTAACATGTTACTACCATAACATGTTACTACCATGCTATGGTAGTAACATTTTCAGGTGGTGAAAATGTTACTACCAGTGGTAGAAGGCATCTTGTTAGCAGCAGGTCTGCAGCTGACATTTCTTAAACCAGCAGTTTCCTTAAATTTGATCTTAAGAGAGGGGATCAATTGGATCCTGCAAGCTTTTTACCCAGTGCAGGGCCAGTGGTGACACACCGACCTCCCATTCACTTTTTGTTTGTGTGGTTCCGGGAACTGACGGTCTGACGGGACAACCACTGTCCTATCATAACATCTGCTGCGCTCCTCCTGAGTGCTAAGGTTACGGGATGGTTAGATTGCTAAGCTGTCGAATTCAGATGAAGTAGAAGATTTTAGAGGTAGTGTTCCTACTTTATTCTCCAACCCACTTTTTTCCAATGCACTGGTTCAACTGGGACAATAGACTTTCACTATGACATGCTGCCACCATACTTAACTATTTATACAGTGTTCTTAGGTTTGAAGGCCTAACCTTGAACCTTGAAACAAAGCCCTTGTGATTTGTGACCAAGATTCATTTATCTTATGAAGTTTTCTCCGTAATACCAGAAAATGGTAACAAACCACCAGTAGTGTGCCCAAATCTATTTGATCCAATAATGTAACCATTGCTATCTAGTCACATTCTAGCTGTACAGCCAAAACATTGAGGAAACAACCATCATTTCCTCTGTGTAACTATTCTAATTAATTTGTGTTGAAATCGTCTCTGGCAGCCTTGAGGGTTGCAAAAGGCCTTACAAGCCAAATGATCAATTCCCGTGCATGTATGCACGTAAGATTAAAGGAGACAGTGATGAAACGAATCCCATCTACCAGCTAGCACGCCGAGAGAAAACAGACAGCAGAACGTTTGACATCTGAAACCTCCGCGCTGGGATCTCACCATGGGAGGGCACTTCGTCAAGAGTGAGTAATTGCATGTGCAAGTGCTTTTCCGGCCTGTAACTTGTGAGAATTGCTGCCATAATTATCCTACACGCACACATCCGGGCACCAAAACCTCATATTCATATTGTTTCAATCTGTCTTTCATGCGTCCTAATTACTGGAACCTTGAACTGATTTGCATGTGCTGTAACATCTCTGTGGGCTGGTCTCGTGTTTCGACAAATAGGATGACTTCCTCTGGGTTTATAGGGTGATAGTTTCAGTATACAAGCTTACGCAAGGCATTGGTCCATTAATCTTTTCAACTCTTCAACAAACAGCCTCTTATCCACCGCCGTTTGTGGTTGTAGTGTAAATGAGAACAGGGTGTGGTTTGAGCGAACCGTTCTCAAATTGCCTTGTAAGATGAACTGAAGCAGAATTTCCAGTTCAACGCAATCGCAATCAAACCCACAACTGCTTTTAAACCCTCAACGTCCAACAAGGACATTCTGTCCTGTTTTAATAGTCATGCAAAAACAATAAAATCAATTAGCGGCTCTTGAAAAGACGAGCTAAATCCGGCTGTTCTTGCATTAGGGATGGCGGCACTTCCAGTGACCAGAGAGGAAACTCTGGAGGATGGGGGCTAAGCCGAGGGGAAAGCGGTATCGATCCATATGTGTTGTCTCATTAATTTTGCCAGAGGTGTGGATTGCCGGTGATCAATATCCGGCGAATGCATCTTTATTCTTCTGTGTAACCTATTACTGTCTGTGAAATGTGAGGACCGCACCACAATTAGACACGTGGAGCAGGCAAGGCCAATCAATAGCAGAGATGTATGATCCGTTCAGCAGGAAGCAATAACTAGTCAAAGGTACAGCGAGTGTTCTTCCAAGGCTAAAGGCTAGATTGGTTTAGTGACTCTGTCTTTCTGAGAGGCTTCCATGGTTTCTAAAAAGCCTGACCATTATAAAGACACAGGGCATCAAGGACCTCAGACTCCATGGCCGTTCCCATCCATCTACTGCTATTATGAAAGCTAACCTTGTTTTCCCTAGCCAGATTCAGCAAACGACACAAGAAAAATGTGTTCTTATGAGCAAATTTATAGTTCTGATGTATCTTTTTGTATTCATGTATGAGGGGGAAAAAAACATTGATTTGAAAAGAAACTCGTTTTGAAGCATAGTCTGAGTTTACTTTGCCTTTACAATTGCAAATATTCTGTTAGACCTTTGATGAAGTGAAGATGAACTACATCACATTCTCTGACTATAGCTAAAGCATTGTAAGGCCATCCAATTACAATATAATTGGAGTTGAAATGTCAATTAGTAGATTGCATTTTTGCGGTCAACTATCGATCTTTAAAAAACCTGACCTGCTAATTCCAATTTTGGCCGCATTTCAAACAAATATTTTTTGTCTGACATGTCGCTAAATATAGCAAGAATATCAATTTTAGAACTTTGCAGAGGTAGATAATACAAGGGGATCAAATTGGCTTCAAATGTAAGTATCAGCTGCTCACCAAGCTCCTAAAATGAAGGAAGTTGGTGCTGATCAATCGGTGCACCCCTATTGATTAGGATTAATCCACATTTTTCTCACTGAAAAATGAGGTTAATTGTAAAATCCACCTCTTCCTAGCACAGAATTATTAAGAAAAAGTTTTCGTGAAGTGAAATTATTTTCATCATTCCAGTTTGTGCACAGGTCAATGGAAATGCAGCTAGTGTGTTTTGCTTGGTTTACTTCTTGAACGTTTCCCACTGTCTGTGTCACTTTAAGTCTGCTTTTTAAATTTAAATATCTACTCCTTCGTGATCACGCCTGCCTGCCTCCTGCCTTCATTTCGGTCCAATTCGAGGCTAAAACCAGTTTTGGATGAGAAAAACAAATACATCAATGTCATCGCGAAACCTATGAATATTTAAAATGTGATTCTTGGTTTTTCGACTGGCAATCCCTTTTTATTTTCATTAAATTTGACCTTTATTTCTTTTTCTTTTTCCGCATACGGAGTCCCAACCGCCACCTCATCTAGGGGCCAAAGTGTGGAAAGTATTTGATTCATTTTATTTAGCTGAAAAGGTGAAAGCTCCTAACTAATGACGACGGACATAATGATAATATTGGCAGTGAAGGAGATGATTAGAGCAGAAGCACCATCTTTCTTTTCACCCTTCAGTGATGTAAATGTGTTCATGTCATTTGTTGCTGATGACAGGGTGGCGCCGCAACTCGGGGGCCTCGTCGGGGGCCAGCTGGACTCCAGCGGCGCTACGCCGACTGTTAGCGTATCAGCTTGTCCTTTTCTGCCAGTTCTCTTCCGTGGTTTACAAGTAAACTGAATGACTATAAATCACTGCTAAACTCCAGCGTAAGATTATGTTTAGAATAATGACATAGCTATAAATCTTCCGTGCTGCCGACTGCAACGAGACAAAAAGCGGAGTTTATTCTGGGCCTGGTAATAAAATTTCCAATTCAGATTTCCCTGACGTTGATGGATGGTATCGTCATCCTCTTAAAAAATGCAAAGTGACTTCTTTTGTTGACAGGCTGACAATTTGACATCAGTTTATTGTGCGGGCGGGAGGCTCTGTCAATAGCCTGTGGAGGGGGGTGTTGGGGTATATAAATAAATTAAATTAATTAGCGTGTCATGCTAAGAAGTTTTGTATGAAATCCAAAAGTTTGGCTGCGAAACTTTTGGCCGCCTGTCATTTGAGCGCGGCGTTCTCGGCGTCCCGTCGCCGGGGTAACGACACAAAGCAGCTTATGGGTAAACTGTATGTCTAACAGCATCTTCTCTGTCTCCTTCAGAGTGCGGGAGGAGGCACTTAATGGAGAACGGCGATGGCCGCTGGTCATTTGTGTATGGATTTCACTGACACATTTGAGAGGCTGCGGCTCTCAGGTAGTCACTGCAGCATGAAAAGCAATAAATAGCAGAGCTATCTCACTGTTAAAGTCCACTTACCTCCTGAGGGCCCAGTGCTTTATATGTAAATGAGACCACACACACACACATCTTAACTCCCTCATTTTGACTGAGGAGCACACACTGATTCGTAAAGCGATTCCGACGATGTTTGGCCTGAAAATCCTCAATGAAGTCCTTTCCTCCAGCGAGTTGGACACGAGGTGACTGCGTCCGCCAACGTATTAGACGTTTTGTTCCCCCAACCCCCGTCCTCCCGCTCAGACTCAGAAACAAACGTCGAATTAGTCAGCCAAGTTCACAATCACTCGACGCCGCGGCGTTCAAAGCGTTTTCTTTCTTTGAGCTTTCGGCTCCAATATTCTTTGGGGGGAGATGAAAGCCCCGGCGGTTCCACCCGTCTGAGGTTTGGGACGGACCTGAGAAAGTCGGGGCGTACCACCAGCTAATTGTGCACATCAGTCAAACTAGAGAGAAAAGCGGCGCTGACCCAGCGTGACCGCAGCGCGTTCCCGTGGCGTCGTTACGACACGGAGGGTCGGGGCGAGGAAAAACAAACTTCAGAAATGACTGGCTATTTAATTAACCATGACAACTTAGTTGGCTTAACGAGCATTTCTTCCCCGACGCAAGTCTGCCAACAATCCTCTACAGCTTCCCTCAGTTGCTCGGGGCAACTTGACATCTTTGCCAGTTAGCCACAGAAAAAAAGAGTGGGAAGCTTGCCAACACTCTGTAAATATACACAGGGACTGAACAGCACTTCCAACAACCCTCTGGTACAACACGGATAAAGGTTTATTGTAGACTTTTTCACGCCAACCGTTTTTAATGGAATCATTTGGTTTTTCTGAATGATGAGGCACAGCTGCACAACATGTGTCCTGCTTATCTTGATTCCATTTAGTATTGACTGATTTTAGCCTAGCGTAACTTGTGAAAAAGGAGGAAGCAAAGAAGTAATAAAAATAAGAGTTGGGTTTTTGTTTTTCCCCCAGTTCTTTCCGAAAGTACGGAAGCATTTAACTGCCAGAACTTGGAAATAAATTCATGATTAGTGTCTTGATAAAATGAGGGAGTTTTCTCATTTTAACAATGTTAAAAAAAGAGAGATTTATATCTCATTGAAACCAAAGTATCTGCTCTTTTAAAGAGATCCAAAATTAATGAAGTTGAGTAAGCAGATGTAAACATCTGGCTAAACATGTGAAATGTGCTTGAGCAGCAACAAACATCATATGATACGACTAATTCTGAACACTTTTATGATATCAATGTTTCAAGTATCTCTTGGTTCATAATGTTGTAGATCAAAGGTTATTTTCTTTTGTCTGTGAGTTATTATTCATAAAAGTTATAGTTTTTTTTTCCCCTTAGGCAGATCATATTCCAGAAATAAACGGCTATATTTCCAGTAGCTAGCTGTACAATAATAACAACAACAACAAAAAAGAAACAACCCTCAGTGGTTTTAATAGTTACTGTTGTGCTATTGTAGAAGAAGTAATCCCCTCGAAGGTTAAATTATTAATCCTTTTTTTCTTTCTTTTCAACCTTCTGGCAATTCCACTTGATAGTATTCTCAAGTGGACCGTTTTATCTCCATGCAGCACACTTAAGATACAACAATGTCAATGAAAAAGACAGAAGGATATTACAAAAAAGTCCTCGCTCTAAGTGTTGCTTGAGGAGGTCATTTGAGCGAGATCAGATATTGTCTTGAGACGCTTTCTGGTTTCAAAACGTGGCTGTTCATTTTCCACAAATCAAAATGTTGCGAGGCATTGTTCGGCAGCAGCGTGAAAAGCTGCAGTTTGAGGCTCTCTGTTATGTCAGTTAAAGGTAGGGCTTAAACTCATGCTAGGTGCTGATGGTAACAGCAAAGCTTCACAATGATACTGATGCTGATTCTCGTCTGACTTGTTCCATCGACATTTTTTACTGAAACACAAAAAAGTTTTAACAGTTTTTCTGCAACTGCTCTTTTCCCCCCAGAGTGAAAATCTTGCCTGCGGATATTCACATGGACAACAAAAACGCCTCTTTTCTAAAAATGCAGACGTAGTAGCCTAACCTTTAACCTGACCTCTAACCCCGAACTTGGCATTCATAACAATGATGGTAGCTCACATGTTCGTCTTGTAGCTTTATAAACAGTGATATCAGTAACTTCCGACCACTTTTTTTCAGTAAGGAGTAATCTAACGCGTTGCTATTTCAAATCCAGTAGTCAGACTACAGTTACTTGTCAAAATCACTTTGCGTTACTACCTTCTTTTGTTTCCTCTGTGCGTCTTGTCCAGTGACCGACGTCTCTATGCGACAGAAATGTAAACAATGGAGGGAGATGTGCATTTTGTTGGTGGAAAAACAGGAACTATTTTAAGTTTCTGTCGCCAAGTCCGATTATTATAAGCGGCTTTGGGCTTTTTTTTTTTTTTAAAAAAGTCGCTTGCAAGTTTAATGAGTCGCGGGTTGTGCCTTTTTGAGCTCGTTTTTGATTGTGAAGTTGCTCATTTGGGCTTGGAAATAAACACAGACTCATAATAAATCCCAGAATTTGTCTGACATCCAGTTAGTTTTAGTCCATCATTTTTTTCAAGGAGTAATCAGTAATCTGATTAAAGTTACTTTTTCAAAGTAACTATGCCATCACTGTTTATAAAACAATGTGACGCATGTTTTTGTCATTCCACGTTAAAGAGGACGTGCGTTTCAACGTTTGTCATTCTTCTTTCCTTGTTGCGTTTAGCGCCAACTTTTAACTCTGTTTAGTGCCACTTACAGGTCTGCGGTAGTAAAAGAAGTGCTTTGGTGTTTTCTGTTTTACCGTTTAGATGACAATATTTCTAGAAACGGTAGTTTTTGAAACAGACAAGCCGTTTTAGAAAACACAAAAGTTCCCAACTGGACGGGGCCGGATTCTCCGCAATCGTTTCCCGTCTTTTGCAGGTTTTCTTCCAGGATTTCAGTGCATACCATACCATACCGACTTTATTTATAAAGCACTTCATACACCATGCAGTGCATTCCCTACATCCACCTTCTTATCTACGGTAAGCAGTTTCCCACTTCCTGTTCAACTGCAAGTCAAACTATCATTTTTTTTAATGATACAAACCAAATGTTTCCAAAATTTTATTATTTAGAAAATATTTACTCTATTTTCAGCAAGTAATCATAAAGTTAGGATTAAAGAAGGAAAAAACAATAACACTTTTCCCTTTTATAGTTATGCACTACTATGCATACATATATAGACATACTTACTGTTAAATCAAATTGAAGATATAAAATGTTTTCTTTTTCTTTCAATTCTTGATTTGAGAAAAAATACACAAATTTCCTTTTGTGGTTCTAATTTTCCTATTGTAGATTACGAGTAAATTATAGTATATTTCCACTAGAACTAGTCTTAATGTCAGTAAGACGTTGCTTACATGAAACTTTAAAATCCACAAAAGGTGGGGAAAAAAAAGGCTTAAAATTCCCTCGACCGAAACAGTTAAACAGAAAGTAGTAGATAAAATACCAAATTCCACCTTGAACCATTCGATGTATTTGGGCCTCATGTTTTTCTTCCGTCGCATGCCGAGTTGAAAAATGGATTTTCAGCATAGATTTAAGTTTCCAGCCCTCTTCATGGTCCGTTTGAGAGGGTAAACTATTCCAACGGTTTGGAGCAGCCATGGTGAAGGTCAGATCACCTTTAGCGTTACGTTTCAATCTCTGCAACTTTCACCAGTCGAGAAGGACTCCATACTAGTTTATCATTAAATTCTACATTAATCTGATACGTCTGCAGCTCACATATAAGAAAAAATAGCACCAAAAGTCATTAAAAAAACTATTTGCCATACACATTTACAAATATCTTGTGGTTGATGTGTTTAAAAAAAAAATTTGACTGAAGTTGCTGAAAAGGTGAGGCTCCCTCTGCTGTTTTTCAAGGACATCAGTTTGGCACTGACGTTGCACGCTGAGCCTCACCTGTGTCTTCAATCAGTAACTTTCTTTTTTTAATCAAGGACCAACAGCAGGAGCTCATTACAAAGACCAAATCTTACTGTTTTCCAAAGCAGAGATCATTAAAATATCCTGAAATGCTTGTTTTTTTTTTTTGAAAAAGAAAAAAAAAATGCTCTGATGAATAAAGGGAGTTTGTCATCTTAGAAATCGTGACAAACTTGGTTTAATTTTTGGCCGTTTTCATACTAAACTTCAAGTAGATGCAGCCTATTGAAATGACGGATTTCGCTGTACAGCGTCTTCGAGGGTCCGATGTCGCATCATGTCATATCTTACTGACCGGTAGAGTTGTTGAGCGCTTTTAGAGCAGCCTACCAAACCCCTCCTGAGCCTGTCCCGTTGCCGTAAAGGAGTGCATTAGAATCGCAGCTCATGGGCAGCTCCATCATAAATGAAAGTGACTTTGAGAGCAAGCAAACAAACGGAGCTTAAGCGAATCAGTTAGACAGAAAGAGGCATGTGGCAGGCAGGCAGGTGATGGATGGCGGCGCTTAGGAGCCATGACTTTTGGGTAAGTGACAATGACACACATAAAGGCCACCATTACCCGTTTTAAGACGCGGTTAAAATCCTTATCGACCCGACCGCCTCACTTGCCAATATGCCAGAGCATCACGCCAGCTGGAGCTCGGCGGCAGGCAGGGAGTGATTTGCATTGACGAGAGCCAACCCCCCCCCCACTGCCTATAACACTCAAGCGCACGCTTAATAGACAGCCGAGGCCTCCCTTCGAGCGGGTGGGGGACCCAGGAATGGAAGAAGACCAGCGGCGTCGAGTCATTGATGGATTCCAAAACGCTGCACTTTGCAAATTCGTCACAAGCGCTCTTCAGAGCGAACGGTGCGCCGGCGGAGTCAAATGAATGCCTGACACCAATTCGGTCGAGGGCGGCTTTCTTCCACGTCCCTCAACTCTGCCAGAGACACTCAACATGTGGCGAATAATTGCGTGAAATTGCAGCCTCTTTTCACACTTTACAATCTGCGCTCACGCCAGGTTTAATCATCACATAACACATCAATACATCCAGCAAAAAGATGCCTGTTTTGTTTTTTTTCTTCTTTTTTTTCCTATTTCCAAGCGAAAAAGCGCATCTGTTCACCTGCTGCAGCTTGCGACCATCAAACACTCTGGATTCACTCACAGGTTGACAGACACACCTGTCCCACATATTTGCCTGGGATGTCTTGCTTATTTACTGAAAATTACAGCTGTATGTTTTCTCTATATTTTTGTCAAACAAGATCCAAATCAGAAAACTAGAAAGTCAGTCTAATCCCCCCCAGCCGTTGTATTTCATTCTGTTTTGTTACCTCTGCGGGGTGTACTAAACACTCTCTCTCTGGCCTAAAAACTGTTTCTGTCAACAAGCCGCCTGCTTACTTGATGATCATGCAAATTTTGTTTTCTGCTCTGACAGCTGGCGGAACATTTGGGGCAGCTAAGTACTCGAAATACATCACAAAGTCAGGGAGTTTTGAAAATTACAGATGTACGTGTCGAGGAACACGTGCGCTTCTCGTTTTAATTGTAGCACTTTGAATCAACGTGTTTTTATTCCCGGCGAATAAACTCCAGCTATGAAAGCGTTCTCTTCTTCTTTTTTTTTTTTAACGCTAATGGTGACAATAGATGAAGCAGAAGCTGCAACTGCTGCTTAGTGAAGTATTTCAAGAATAACTCAGTGATGGTTCTCCTGGGATCAGTGGAAAGTGGCTGAGCCACTCAGAATATGTTGCTGTCGATTTACATTTCCTGCTTGTCGTGGCCGTCTTATGAGGTTTCCTGAAGCAAACAAAAACTAAAACAATGATTGTTGTGTGTGTTTGGACAAATAAAGACGTTTATACATCTCAAACCGAAAGAACTTTAATGTTTGATCAGTTCAACTGGTTTTAACCATTGTGGTCCAAATGACTAAAATAAAATCACTGGAGTCTGTTTAAAGTGCCTTCATTTCAAGATTCAAATCACCACCACATTTTCTTAAAGATGCAGTATGCAACTTTTTTTTTTTCTTCATATATTTGTTAAAACTGTCATGATGTCTTGAGAGTATATGAGATCATCTGTGAAAAATATTTAGCTCCCCTTGTGATCTTATTGAAATCTGCAGAAATACACCGCTCGACCAGAAACTACCAATCACGTCGAGGAGGAGGGACTTGGCGCTGTCTATCAAGCTTGTGTATTCTTGCTTCTGCTAGCTACAGCTAGTTCTCCACAACAGAGCCTGCTACATATGCTCCGGCCAGTTAGGCTGCCGATGACGGTGGATAAACAACTTTCTTAGAACAGTGTGTTGTTTCTCTGCTGATAACATACACGTACACGAGAGTCATTGACAGCATTAATACCATTTGATTTGATATTAATCAAATGGTATTTGAACTTTTAAAAACCACAGAAGGGGGAAAAAAAATGCTTAAAATTCCTTCAACCAAAACAGTTAAACAGAAAGTAACGCATAAAGTACATAAAATACCAAATTTTATAAACTTTACCTCTGTCGCTACAATGATTTTCAATGACTTATCGCGTGAACAGGCTTATTCACATGTGATTTTTAATCTAATTTCTTATTCAGTGGAAACGCCGCGATTGTGAAATGGTATGTTTTCAACGTTCGCAGAATATTGACAAAGATTTGCGCACGTCTGTAACGAAAACGCAACTTGTGACAAATTCTGTCTATAACAGAAAATTTCTTCTGGATATTTAATTTTGTTACTATCGATTATTTATTATATTTTTGTAGACCTTTAATTGACACTCTGAACCAGAAATCACATTACTGCCTCTTTTTGAATTAGCTACGTCCACGAAGTCACGAAGAACCTCCACCACCTGTCCTCCTCATAGCAAATCATTTCAGAGGGAGCAGGACCGGGTCCAAAGGCCCTCGGTCAACACCGCTGTGGAGATGAAATGGATAAGGACTATGAATATGATCCCATTTCCCCCAAGTGAGAGCATGACACGAAGGCGCTGTGGAGAGCGATGGGGTGGGGGGGATCCGGAGAAAATCCATAAATGCAAATGGTGCTTTGGATGCGCTGCAGTGGCTGCAGGACACGAGGAACTTCATATTACAGCCCGACGGGCTCACTGGTTCATGAAGGGGGCCGAGCGGGAGCCGCATCGATTTCCAGCAAGAGTCGTGATGTTCATTTACACATTTATTTTTTAAGTTCTATTCATTTGTCTAGGCTCTGATTCACCTTGTCCTCTCTCGCTGATGCGGGTCGTGCTTTTTGTTTTGCCACAATGAGCTGGCGGGAATTTACATGCGGGAAGCGGAAAATTCTACCGCCGATAATCTCATCATACCTCGGTATTTCAATTTACCATCGTGGCCCGTGGGACAATATTACAACTCGGAAAAATTGGATGAGTCATCTTTAAAGTCTTGTACGATCCAGAAAAGGATGTATCAAAATTATGAGAGAGGATATTATTCTCAGCGTGCACGCCTGCAGGAACGGGTGATGAAATGCTGCATTCTAACTTTTGTGCCGCATCTGCATATAAAAAGTGTGGTAATAAAATAAATTAGAGTTCTTTTGAAAAGAGATCATATTTCTCCTATTATCAGATTGCATCCACGAACTATAAAGTATCTCGTTGGGATTTAGTGTAACAAATATCACATTTTTGAGAAGTGTCAGACAAAAGGATTAATTGTTTTAACATTCAGTTGTCCTATTGGAAGGCTGAAATCTTTTGGCAGTCTCTGATATTTTGTCCTGTATTTGCCACCGTCCACCTTCCCATCAACTCCGAGCAGCTTTCATGTCACTACAGAAGCAAAATATCCCCACAGTATATCGCCGCGACCGCCATCTTTCACCGGTGGGACGGTTTGTTCAGGGTGATGTACAGCATTAGCTTTCTGCCAACAATCGACAAATGGCATTGTGGTTACATTAGACCAGAGCGCCTTCTTCCACTTTATTGCCTTGGTTCACTTCATAGTTCTTGCCAGTCTAACACAGAGTGTCTGTATCTTTTGTCTTGATGCTCTTCCATACAGTCTGATGCAAGGCTCTCCTTGTCCAGCCTGTCAGGTTAGGTGGGTGATCATGCCATGGTAGGTTGGAAACTGCATCACCCTCTTTCCGTTTTCAGAATATCTACTGAACATTGAGATGTCTGAAGTTGAGGATGTTGCTTTCGAACATAACTCTGTTAAAAACTTCTCCAAAACTTTCTCCCTGACCTCTCTGCTTTGCTTTTTGGTCTTTATGACGTAGTTTGTTCTCTAATGTTCCTGGTAAAGGTGGCTCTCTCTTTGTGATAACTTTAAATAGATCAATACTGGTTGTGTTTGTTTTGGGGGGTTTTTACACTGCAAACTTCAACATAGGCAGGTCAATAAATGATCTATTCAGGTGTAACAAAAGATATAATCTGCATTTTTCAGCTACAGAAACCTTTGGTGCTTCATGTGGAAACGTACCACAACATTTTCCCTCTCTGGTAGGTCCTGGGTGACTGATGTGTATTTATCAAAAGGACAGGCAAACCCATGGTTGAATTGTTGTGAACACACGGAGGGTCTCCCAGGTAACTGAAGGGACGCAATGTTAATTAATGCCACTGCTCTTGTTTTAAACTATACTATAGTTTTGCTTTGTAATGTTAGCTTGCCTTGTTTTTCTTTTGGCCAAAGAGTTTATGGTTTCTAGGCAGGAAATGTGGCAGAGAAATGAAACTATACAGCTTAATGCATTTTCTCATTGTATGTACGGTACAGTCAAGATTTTAATTTCTGTCAAAATTCTAGACTTATCTTTCTTTTTGACATCATTGACATGTTTTTGTGCTAGAAATTCAGCGATAATAAAAGTTTAGGAGAGTAAAGATAAGAGACTAAGGGACTAAGTATGTAAGCCAGCAAAGATGGACATTAAGATGCTAGCATACAATTACATCATCACCCAGTAAATGATGCTCATAGAAATTCTTTAAACAATAGTTTGGACCGAAAGTGATAACTGAACGAGAACTAGTTCATTGAGCTGTTAGCTTAGAATGCTAACTTGGATGAACTGAGTTTCTAGCTAGTTATTGTTGAGGGTGAACCTGCTCAACCCTGAACGTTCTCTGCCAACTGAAGGTTTAGGGTGGGACTAAGTCTTATTTTTCTTGGGGAAAACCATCCATCTGTTTCCTCCCTCTTCAGATGAATGCACTAGATTATCTTCCACATAGCATATATATTATAATATATTGTATAATATATTGTCACCTTCATAAAATAATTACCTAAATCAGTTTTTGCCAAGTGATTTTGGTGAGGGGGGAAAAAAATAATCACCTCTTTTTTGCCAAAAGATGATTTTAAGGGGAAAAAAGCCTTTGGCCATTATTTTAGGGAGGTCACAATATTTAAGTCTGAAGTTTTTAACAAAATGTGGGCTATGAATACATTTTGCAGGCTCTGTAAACGTCTGCGACTGGCCTTTCAGCTGTCAGCCGTACAGGAGACACATACAGAGATGCTTCTATGAATAGAGTGTTCTCCTACTCCAAGCAAAGCGCTTGACACATGGATAGATGTGGCCAGGAGAAAATCCATACATGCAAATAAAGCTCCGCTCATCCACTATGCAAAGGAAAGCGGTTCTAGGGAGGCAGGGTCTTAAAATCGAACTGTGATATACTAACCGGTTGCTGCACACTTCAGTGGCTTCCATATCGATTCAGCTAAGACATCCTTGCGGATGCCGATGATCTCATTCCAGCTTGTTTTTAAGTAAACTCTGAATAATTTCCACTCCCACACCAAGATTTAAAATACCTGCCTCGGCTGGCATGAAAACCCTGGCAACTTTGGAGAGAGTCTCCCAAGACTAAGCAGCCACAGCTGAAAGATTAAATAACACACACGACAGACGACCGGCTATAAAACCGCTCTCGGAAACATCACACCGTCGCTTATTTCCTATTTTCATTACACGCCGCGCTCGGCGCGTTCCGTCCTGTCGGGATGCGCTTTCCCTCTGTTTGCTTCCATAAGCGTGATGAAGACGTGGCCCTGCGCTGACAGCTGCAGGGATCACTCCTTCTGCAATCTTATCCCTTGTCCGCACCTCGTTCACGTATGCTCAGAGTCTTCTTTATCGCACAGGCTCAATTACAGGTTGCGATGTCCGACAAAATTGCGTCCTTGGAGTCGCTCGCCGTTGCTCTCGCATGAAAAGAAAAAGAAATAACAGCTGAGATGAGAGATATGAGAGGTATGGAGTGAAGTTATCTGAGTGGCTGCAGGCGGAGAGATTCAAAAGGAGTGGTGATGGAGGTGACTGTACTGATGAAATAAGTAATAACACAGTACTGTTGTTTACTGCTGGGTGGGTTCTGTATTTCTGTAGAATGGATTTTAATCTGAATTACTTTCAATTCTAAGAATCGTGTCATGAAGAAGATGACATTTCTACTTTCTCAGTCTGTTTGGTGAATATATGTGCATACATGTATTCACATCTGGCCTGTGTTATCGTGTGAAAAATTAAAATGTATCCTAACAGAATGAATGGAGTTTGCAGAATTATATATGATACTAATGCATTGCATTTCTCGTTGTAGTTATGCACAGTTAAAACTGGACATTTGCATACACCAAATCAAAAACATACACATTTTTTCTGACTGACTGAAATTAAATGAGACCAAACAGCTAGCTAAAGCAGTACCAGGCTAAAGGTACTGCCTGGCAGAGCTAGATGAAAATAGTGCTTAGCTAAAGCAGTGCTTAGCTAGAACAGTGCTAGGCTAAAGCAGTGCTAGGCTATAATGGTGCTTAGCTAAAGCAGTGCTAGGCTAAATTATTGCTAGGCTAAAACAGTGCTTAGTTAAAGTAATGGTAGGTTACAACAATGGTAGACTAAAACTGACATTAGCTAAGGCAGTTCTAAACTCAAAAACACAAATTCTATTTTCAGAGATGCTGCTTACCATTTCTTTCCGCTCACTTACTAATTCAGAAAACAAATGAAGTTCAATGGAAACAGCCAGGAAAGAGACAGCTTGATGGAAGAAAATGTTTTAAAATTATTTCACTGTTGTGGCTTCTAGCTTTTATTCATCTCCAGGTAAATATTATTTAATGCCAAAAAACCTCCTAAAACAGCAAGTGGATATGAAGAGTAAAATCACAGCAGATAATCTCCATTTTCCAAAAATATCCATGTTAGTTAATCCAGGTTTAGATAGAAGATGATCAAACATACAGTGCTAGCATCGCTCTGTAGGTGGTGTAAAGATGGATTAAGGTTAAACATTTACTAACCTCACTTAAAAATGTTCCATGTTAGCAGCATGTAAAAATGTGTTCATCATCTCACCAGGTTTTCCGCTGGATCATTTACATTTAATATATACTCACAAACACACACTCTGTGCACTTTGTGTCTGCTGTCACCGACTTGCTGCAGCACACCACAGTGACAGGCAACACATCCCACCCACGCTCAGGAGATACTGTCTGCAGTGGAAAAGCAAAAGGGAGAAATGAAGCCAAATTGAGCTCTTCCATGCAGAAGAAAAGCTTCTATAGACAGTGGATCATGCTGGACAGGTGACCAGTCAATCTCAAACACTCTCAAGGACAACGAAGTGTTATTTTAGTAAGAGTACAGACATTACCCTGTCTTTCTAGGGTAAAGAAAAACAGGCAGAGAAACTCTCTTACCAAACCAAAGTTATTTCTTTCAAGGTTGTTGGACAAAACTAAATATTATCCTTGTGTCTCTTCAACAGTCCATCGTCTGTACCTGCAGGGTCGACCAGGTGACTGGTGCCGTTAATAGGCGAAAGGTGTTGTAGGCCAGCTGAGACAAACAGAACCAGAAATGCTTCCACTCACTCCTAACTGTAATTTATATCAACTAGTGAGCCTAATATACCTGTCTTTAGGTGGAAACTAAGAGTCTCTTAGGAAACCTACAAAGACATGGAAAGAACATGAAAACTCAGTGGTCACCGGCTTTGATCCTGCTCCAAGAGACTCTTGCTGCAAGGGAACAACGCCATACCACCTCCTAAGCAATTACATTTAAGTTTTAATAGGAGGAAGTTCTCCGATTCAGGCACTCGCCGCCAGTTGCAGTGAGTTTGTTCCAGTCATTTGAAAATTCCTTACTTTCAGGATGGTTCTCCTAATCGAGGTTGCGTTGTGAACCTAACATGCACAAGAGACGTAATAGCTAAGTGTTGATTTATTAGCGCTTAAAATTTTAACTGGGGAGAACTACTGCTGCGTTCTAGTTGTAATTGGGACTGGGAAATTCTGACTTCCCAGTTGAAATATCAACTGGAACGCCCAGTTGAAATATCAACTGGAAATCTGAGTTGGTGGGAAACTCAGATATCCCACCAACTACCTGGGAGCAACTCTGACTGTCCCCAGTTATGAGTTGTAAGGGCCGCTCCTCTCATCAACAATGGTAAGATGCGGCGGAAACATTTATTTTAACAAAACACATGGAAGAGCGCGTCTCAAATCAATTTTATGCATAGCACCCGCAACTTAAAAGTATGTTTGTAGGAAAACATGCTAGGGCTGATGAAGCGTTTACATCATACTTTTTTTTAAACATAATCTTCAAAATGCCAAGTTGTTATGCTAATGAAAAATCAGTCCGATCGCTCTGTCCCAGAACGTTCAGGCACACAGAGAGGATTACGTTTTCCACCTTTTGATGCATGAAAGCAAAACAGATGCAATTATGGGAAGCATCAATCTCCTAATTGAGGTAAACAACTGCGCCTTAATTTTGCTCTTGACAAGAACAAAGAGGAATAATAACCACAGGACCACTGGGCCTGCAATTAAAAATTTACTGAATAAAGTATTTTTAAAAAACATGCCAACGAAGGGAAAGTGATTCAAAGCAGATTGTAAATTGGTTCAAAACCGCAGTTAGCAAACAGCTTCAGGCAGAAAAGAATCCAGCTTGATTGTATGAGAGATAAGATTGAAGTGCGAACAGATGTAACGGGCAGCAGGATGCTGATTCAGGTGTTGTTTACTTCAGACTTTAGATTCTACTTAAAGATAGTTGTTCACTGTACTTTCCCATTGTCATCAGCATGTGGTTGTTTAATGGTAGCACTGGTGTGTATTAACACGGTTGCCAGTTTTCAGTTGCTCCCTGCAAGCGCTATTGTTGGTGTGCTACTATAGTTACCTGTTGGGTTGCTTAGTAACAACACTTTTTCCGGTGTGCTAGCATTGTCGATTGCTTTCAGTTGCTTCCCTTCTTATTACTTTGGGGTTAAGTGGCTACACTTTTGCCTTTGTGTTACCCTGGTTGCCAGTCTGAGGCTTCTTTTTGGTAGCTCTGTTGCAAGTGTGATATCAGGTCAACAAATTGCAATTGATAATTGGCAGTGGTGTTGCACATGTTCTTATTATTGTTACTTGTTTTGGAAATTTACTGACAACACTGTTGCTATTGGTTGCTAATTTTAAACTTCTTAGTAACACGTCCGCAACGTGTTACTATGGTAACACGTTGCGGACGTGTTACCATAGTTGCTTGTTCAAAGTTGCTCTTTGGCAAAGCTGTGTTTGGTGGTTCCTATGGTTACCTGTATGTGGCTTTGTATGAGCACTGTCGCCTTGTTGCCAGTTTGTTTTGTTGTAGCGTTACTATTGGTTTGTTGGTGTATACTGACAGTACTGTTGCTTGGTTATGATTGCTTACTAACAGGGTTGTTGCCAGTGTGTTACCATGGTTGCCAATTTGAAGTTACATACTGTCTACACTGTTGCGGACATGTTACCATGGTCGCAGTGGTTCACTGCTGTTTGGGGTGGGTTTCTATGGTTACCAGTTTGTGGTTGTGTACGAGCACTGTGACTTTGTGTTAACATTGTTGCCAGTTTGTTGTTCTGTTCTCAAAGTTGGACTCTTGCTAGTATGTTAGTGTTGTTATTGGTTATGTTTACAGACTGTACTTTTACTATTTGCTGCCAGTTGTAAGCTACTTACCAGCAAAATGGTTGAAAATCCACCACAATGGTTGCTTGGTTACGATTGCTTGCTAAGAGTATTGTTGCCAGTATATTACTTTAGTTACCAGTTTGAAGTTGTATATTGTCCAAACAAACCCTGGAACATGTTAATATCATATCCATGCTGACACATATCTGGTATCTGTTTTTACAACATGTTGTTACTTATACAGGAACTCACGCCATCTTTAACCATTTTCAGCAGGTTGTGGGGAAACGTTGGCTTGTCGGAGCAGGACTCCTGTATTCCTGCCAGTTCGATTCTTCCTGAAGTCTCCGGTTTATGATTTATCAAGGCTTTCCACAAGGTTAAAAAGTTATAGCTAAGCTGCCACTTGTCTTCCATATTAATTACATAAACGGAAAACTGTGGGAGGCAGCGACGTGCAGCAGTTTTTATTTTTTTCCCCTGATGCTCCACAAATCAATCAATATTGATCAGCTATACCTTGATGTATGGCGACTTCTCAAGCCGAAGACCTTGGGTAACTTGAGTGATGATGGCGTCCAGAAATAGCGCTGCGTCTAAAACAATTGCCCCAAAACAGATGGGTGTAACTGAGAGCTAAAAAACACACACACACACCTACACACACTGCTTCCATTGGTTCACCCAAGTTCTTATGCACACAGAAATTCCCTCACATGGAGCCTCCTTTTTAAAACGTACCTGATGAAGGCAAATCAAACTGGATGTTTGTGTCAATAACGATGCCCACCATCTCAGATCTGCAGACATTTTGAGAGCGAGCTAATGCTAATGAATAGCACAAGCAACCAAAGTGAAACGTTACCTTATAGGTACGCACTTTAAATGAATAAACATGAGTTGGACTGTGCAGGACAGTGATGTTTACTCATAAAAATTCCTGTTTCGCTTAAATACATTTTCACCCTGACACTTCAATTTAACTGGGTGGCTTTTATTTAAGTCAAATCAGGGAGGAGGAAATGGAAGGAAAATGAGTGAGAAAGAAATGGTCGGGAGTGAAGAAATGCACACAAACACACACATGCACACCCCTCTATTTCGGTTCAGGCTCACACACACACACACACACACAGTCAAGGACAGAGGGGAATTAACAGCAGGCGGAGGCAGGCCTCTCTCCCTGGATGCTTCAGGCTATTTCAGGAGGATGTTTAAGGTCTTCTGTCTTCTTCCAGTGTCTCCTCTCTCCACATATCCATCTCGCTGCAGCTGTGGGAGGGCAAAGGAGTATTTTTACAGCTTTGTCAACAGCTCCGGTTTCTTTCTTTCTTGTACGTTTGCTCTCAGTTTACCACTTTCTGTGCAACAAAACGGCAAAAAGGGCTCCCTAGCATTTAGCTGCAAAAATAGTAACTTTTGGCCGACGCAAAAAATCGGACAGGGAGAAGTTCTTGCACTGAGGTTTTACATGAATTAGGACAACATAAAGTAAATTTGAATAAACAGTTTTTTAATCAAAGACTTGCGCTACACAATTGAATGCAGTTGAACCCCTGGAGAAATCACCTACCAAGAAGTAGAACTGATTCGTTTGGTAGTTTCATCTTAATATTGAGAGCTTTGAACATCTTTTAGAGCACTTTTCAGTCTAGCTTCAAAACATATGCAGATTTTTGAACAAAAGCAAACCTACCAAGACATGTCAATGAAGAAGTAAAAGACAAGAGACTGTGATGAAGATTCACTTTCTAGGACGACATCAGACCTACAGTGGAAGAGTCCAATCAACAATGTGCTGTAACACCTGAAAATTGGTGTTCAAACATCCATTATATCCAATCTGACTCAGAGGATAGTTTGTAATGGTGAATAGGCAAAATTACAAGTGTGCACAAAAGTTTAATATTTTGCTAATGCCGAAAAAACACAATTTTGCAATTGCCGTGTTTCGGTTGAGTAAGAAACCCAATTAAAATCTCATGAATAAGTTTCTTCACACGATAAGTCATTTAAAAAAAAAACATGCTGCGCAATCATCCCCCAACTACTTCCTGTCTTCTTCTTCGTGGTTTGTACCAGTGGTAACATCCGGTTGTTGATCATGTGACTAATGTGATGCAAAAAAAAAAAAAAAGGTGTCCATTGCGGTTTTGCTAAATAAACCAATTTTGATGCGGCCAAAAACAACCAACTCATCCTAGCGCCAAAATGTTGAAATTGGCGTTTTTCTATTAAGCAAATTTATTTTTTAAATGTCAATGGAAACGCAGCTACAGTCTAGTAGAAGTGCCACACTCAAAAAGTGGGATCCAACAAAGCAGGGGTTGACTACGGTATATATTTTTCTAATAGATTGTTTCTTTTATAGCTGATTTTTCAGTAACATACACTGAACTTTAAGGTTTAGTTCAGGGTACATTACACATTTAGAAAGACTCCTTAAGTTGAAAACAAGAATTACTCCTCATACATTTTTTATAAAATTGCAAGTTTAGAACAGAAACTCTTTTTCTCTTCTAACTGTGATATCTCTAATGTTGAGCTGTAGACTTTCCTTTGCTAATTGTGACGTTTCACCGAAAAATTACAGCAGAAACAAAAAGTGACAGTACGACTCGCTCTGCCGTTCAGCGGCATTACGCCGCCTAAGTCGAACCAAATTGTGATCCGACTCAAGAAAATGAGCGATAATCATCCTCAAAGACATCAGACTGACACAGTGGAGTCACAACACGACTGTGTGACACGCCGAGATAAGTGAAGCTCCCCACCGCCCCCACCCAATGGGGCATTTTATTACACTTGCTGTGAAATAATTAGACGAAATGATTTAATGATGAAAAGCGAGCATATAGGGAGAAGATGCTGAGGAAAAACGCAGGCATCCATGGCGAAGACTTTTGTGTTTCATTTTGGGGTTTTTTTGCATGCAGATAGCATTTGATTCTATCCATTTAGTTCACACCTGGCATCGCAACACGTCTCAGGTAGCTTTCGAGTGAAATCTGATGCGATCGCTTTGCTTAACATGCAGAAATGCAGCAGCTGCAAAATAGAGAGGAGGTAAAGAGAGAGAGAGAGTGGGAAAAAAAACAGCATGCACTTGGCTGTACAGCTGGCAGAGAAGGTATAGCGCTTTGCCTCTGGTGCAAACTTCACAACCTTGTCCCAGTTGTTTGGCATAGACAAATGAACTGGATCCCACGGTGTCGCAAGCTTTTTAGCAAAACTAGGAAAGTTGAGTAGGCAGTCCTTTAAATGAGGTCTGGGACACGTTGATTCAGGTTTCTCTCCTCGCAAGAGGTTCCAGCTTCAAGTGCAGCTCGGTCCACAGCACCGAGGACTGTCGCGCATGTTGTCGTCGGTGACGGATACTCTCCCAATCCCACAGGTCATAACCTTTGTTTTGGAAAGCCTGAACCTGGGCGATGTGAAATATGCCTCAGTCAAACGCTTGTTACCTCGGCTACAACACGGATCCCATGAGGTCTTCTGTGGTTAAGGGGTGAGGATGTGTATTTGCCGCTTCTGAATATCTCACATCATCGAACAGAATTTTAAAAATCAGTCAAATATGAGCTGTTGATTTACATAAAGCAGTTTTTAAATGATGATTTCATTGATTAACCCTAAAAAGACCTCCAAACTCTGAAAAATGTGTTGTCCGCCTAACACAAGGTAACCCACAACTGCTTTTGTGCGTTTCTGATAACTCTCATTGAGGTTTTTTGTGTGTTTTTTTTTTCAGAACTGTTCTCCGTTAGCCACATGAGGATCTTCCAGCATGATCACACCAAAGCCTTTTAACTGAATGCGCGTCTGGACTTGGATTAGACCACTCCAGAATATTTATATTGGTTGTCTTCGGCTGTGTAAGCTTAATGGCTTGACGTTGTCCTTTAGGATCTTATGATAGAGAGTATAATTCATGATATCCTTACTTTAAGCAATCCAGGTCTACCACAACAATGTTTGACTTTCAGTATGATGTTCATCTTCTGAAAGTTTCACTGTTGTCTGGTCAGTCAACAGAATGTTGCTTGAAAGTCTTTCAGCTCAAGTTTGTTTGTTTTTTTAGTAAATGTAAGACAACCCTTGCAGGGTTCACTTTGGAACGCTGCATATTTTCTTCCTCTATGGATAATGGTTCCTGTAGTCCCAAGGCCACAGGGTGTTTTTACTCCTGATAGTTTGGTAGACTTTTTTTGTTTTAGATTGGGGACCAAGATTGTAACATTTGTTACATTTTCAGTTGCACTGTGTGAAGCGCACCAAATCCTTTGTGCCACCTGTCCTTAGGTCAGAGTTTGGCTATTAAAATTGAAATGAAAAACTTGGTTAAATTAATCACCATCAATTCAACATTTAACCAGTCGGAGGGTTGCTTGTATGTATTGAACCATATTGTCTTAGATTAACTTTGTTCCCTTCAAGAAATCTGATTTGAAGCATTTATTTGTGACAAAAGCAAATGGAAAAAAAGAAAATCTCAAATGGATAACATGCTTCATACAGCACTGGAAAGCTTTCTTGATGGAACTTGAGCCCAAAAAAGAAAAGAAACCCCCCACAAAGCTGACAATTACATCATAAGGAGGAGATAGTTCATGTGTGATACCTCAATCCTCTCTGGGGTTGACCCACAAATGAATTGGCAGCTTGGATACAAAAACCCATCCGCCTTTCTAAGAATAACCCAGAAATACGGACGTACCACAGATGGAATGAACAGCAAAGCCCTAACCATATGGATGTCAGGAGTTATCCAGTCATATAACTCAAAAATAAATCCCTTAAATGTCAGCTACAGTCGAAGATTCATCCTCTGTGGAATTCCACGGCTGGCCGTCCAGCGGTTGTTGACATTATTCAATGTGGGCTGAAGCGATGGACCAAGAGAGCGACATCGACCGACACCGCTAACATGGACCAAAATCAATTAATGGCTTTACCGCGAGTGGTGGTTTTGTCATCAGGTATTTACAGAGTTTTCCTATTATTGAACTTTTTTTTTTCCAGACAGTATCACATTTTTTAAATGAGAAAAGCAGACTCGTGCTTTTTGTGAGGTGCGCACCAAATTGAATTTGATTGGGCAGAAACCTGCATCGCGTAATCGATGGTTAAGATGCACCTGCCTGTGTATATGCTATAAACTCAAACTTTTATGTATTTCATTAGGATTTTATGAGATGAACAAAGACAAAGAAGTTCATTGTTGTGATTCGGAAGGAGAGTCATAAATTATTTTAAAGTTTTTGTCCATCTGGAGACTAAAATCTTTCCCATTTTTACAGCAAAATAATTCAAGTTGTTTGTGTAGCAGTGTCTCCCTCACTCAAGCTCCTTCAGACTAGCCAGTTGCGATTAGCAAACACCTGGTGGAACAGAGTATCTGCTGAGCTCGTTATGGGAGCTACTTCTCAGTGCAATGCTGGTAAAAACATTGTTAAATGGTTAATAGAGGAGATGTGTAGTGATGACTTCCTAAAGGCGGAGTTTTAAAAAGAGCAAGAGTTTTTAAAGAGACAGAGGCCCAATTTCGAGGTGTTAAATTACCAAGAAAGATTTCTTTTAAGTCATATTTGATATATTCAGCTTTTGAACTGAAAGTAACACAGTTGCCACTATATGCCTGGAAAATACATGATACTGTACTAGTTTGTTTCACTAATGTTTTAAGTAAAACAATCTGAAACTAGAACTTCAACTTTTTTTTATCAATATTTCAGAATTATCGACTTAAAACAAGCTTGTATTTTTTGCTTAAAAGTTACTTGTAAGTTTGTTTCATCTTATTTTAAGAGTAGTAAGATATTTCCACCAGAACTAGACCAAAAATAATTGGTAAGATTCTGTGTTTTTGCAGGTGAGACTAAAGAGGACAGTTAGTTAGTTGCATTGATTTTCTTTTGGGGTATGCCCATAAAAGGGGTTGAATACATCCCATTCTTTCATTTGCTAAAAAAAAGTAATTTTAAATATCTATTACTGCTTTGTCTCTTTGCAGCCATCCTTGTGTTGATCACATAAAATCACCTAGTAAAACATTTAAACGGTGCTGATGTTTTTACAAGGCACTGCACCTATACAGGCTTTGCACTAGTTCGTTTTCTCGTGTTAAATAAAGATTTCCATAGTTCAATATTTGAGAACACAGACATTGGGTGGAAGAGGCAGGCCGCTGATGAATGAGGACAGAGTCTGCGCTTGTACAGCTGCTTTATGGAGCTCGGCCATTTCTTCACATTTCCCCACGGACCCGGTGACAAGCTGACCAGAAAAGAGCAGAATAGGACATATTGATCACCAGCTAAGAGCAGAACAGAGCCACTCAGGGCATCAAACCCCCAAAGAAGGGAGCATGGAATTGGCACCTCTCCCCCGAGAGCATGAAGGCCTCCGAGGGGGGGCTTTTATCTCCGATCTGACAGGGCCCCTCGGTACCTCATTACAGCCTCCCTGTCCCCCATCTCAGGTTTTTCACAAGACTCTTCTGCCTTTTCTCCAGCCTCCGAAACAAATATACCGTTGAGGGATTTGGGAGTCTGTAAAAACATGTTTGACGCAAATGCTCCACCCTTTCTCTCGGTTGAATCTGTTCGGTGGATCGAGAACGGAGGCAACCGCGTTCGCATTTGAAAGCTACTCAGCGCGTCTGCGCTGATTGAAACCACGGAAGGAGGAAAATAATTTTCGTTTTCAAAGCGGCACCTCGCTTCGGCGAGCGCTACCGTCGAAGAGGTGCCAGGAGGAGCGACGGCGCGCCAGATTAACTGTGTGTGGTTTGTCTCTCGCCTTGGCCCACCTTGTAATTCGGCCCGACACTGGCACAGGCCCGCACCATCTGCCAGGATCCGGGGCTTGGAGGCCTCTCTTACTTTCTTCTTGTAAGAAAAAAAAAAGATTATTCCAGCACAGAGAAATGGAAAGGTAACCAGTGAAGGAGTTAATAAAGACTTTAAATGCTGGAAATTTATCAGGACGTACATTTAAGACTTGACTCAAGAAAAAGCGAACAATCGTCAAAGGAATTATTTCAACGACTTAACTCTCATCCTTGTAATCCATACACAGTTCATGCACACATCAACAATAGAGATACAACTACACCAGTGTTGGCCTCCCTGCCCTGCATGTTTTAGGTGTTTCCCTTCTGCCACACACCTGGATTGAATATTTTGGTGATAAACAGGCTTCTGCAGTACTTGATGGTCGTGCAATCCTTTGAATCAGCTGTTCTGGAATAGAGACACATCTAAAACATGCAGAGCAGGGGGGCCTGAGGACTGGATTTGAGAAGCACTGAACTGTGGAAAAATATGAATGCCAATAAGTGCATATTCATGCGAATGTTACACCCGTTGAGGAAATTGTATCTGAGATGACTTTGAAAAGTCGATGCTGTCCTAAAGAACGTACAATTGTGATAGAAAGCTGAAAGTTAATAAAATCATCTACTGAAATCTAGATGTGTTTGAAAGGTTAATAGCACACATCAAATGGGCTAAACAGGCCTAAGTTTGATTCCCTGAAGGCAAAATTTGAATTGGATTCATGGTCAGATTTAAAAAAGAAATTTTTAAAAAGGCAAATTTTTTCTGTTTATTTCTTGAACAATCAACAACAAGAACCAGGCAACCTTATATAACCACAATGTAAGAAACATAAATCAATAAAATAGGAATGATTTCCATAGATGTCCAATGTTTACATCGTGGTTCACATTTCTTCTCCACCCCCAGCAGGAAGCGTGAATTGCACAACTGCTAGTTTCAAGAACTCTCTTTTCCCTCTGCTGTAAGACTATACGTTTGCTACATTGTGAACTGACTCGTTTCCATTTGCACTGGAACCAAAACATTACTTCTATATTACTGTTGTAAATTATCTGGTATTGTTTTACGCCGGGCACCTTGCTGGGCAGCTAAAGGGATCTTCAGTTGGTAACAATTAATCGTCTGTTACGTTGATACCTGTCTGCGTTTGTAAAGAGGCGGATTATACCGACTCGTTAATGATCACTATGATATGCTAATTTTAGCTAACTTTCCCTTCTAACTTGTTGCTCTCATATAAGCAAGGGTTACCTTGGTAACAGTGTGTTTGATGTTAATGGGCTAGCCTTCCAATTCTTATTTTTCAGGTGAAGCTAATTTAATTTAGCACCAGCTTATGAATTCTGTTTTGCCTTTATTGTTATTTGCTCTATTCATTGTCGAAAAATGTATATTACTCTCATCTTGCTATTGGTACTTGTAGATAATATATTGCTATTTTTATATGGTTATTTTATATCGTCCTCTTTTTTTAAGTGCCATTCTTGCTGACAGTAAAGTAATTTTTCATCATATACAAAAATGTGTTTCTACTGCGCATAAGACAAGTAAATATTGAACTTGTTCTGAGAGTTGGGTCTTGTTTCTGACATAACAAATATTATTGCCACTTCTGGACAACCAAAGATGTTGTTCAAGGCATTTCCCCATTAAACTGCTTACAGTGGCTCTAATTACAACTGAGCACAGTGCACATTTTATTTGTTGTGCAATGCACAATGCGTTTTCCTGATAAGAGACGTGTAGCACTCGCCGAAAAGAAACATGAAAATGAGCTTTTGGTAGACTTCCAGTCAGAGTCAGTAGACCCACCACAACTGAATTGCTGCAGCATAGTAGCTGTGGGTTTAATAAGAGAGTCCGCCAGAATTGTCTTGACAGGAAGCCTGATCTTTGAGGGCCTCGTCCTGCCAGGGGAGCTGGTAGAGTCTACTGAACCTCCGCGCTGGACTGGAGTTAAACGCTCCTGGCAAAGTTGGAAAAGGAAAGGCAGGATTTGTGATCAAATCAGGCCTGAGGGTAAGTTTTACCTGCAGGGCCTCGGCTTGCTGCATTACCCAGAGTTCAGTCAGACTCTCAAACGGTAACATGGAACGGTCCAGCTCTCAGGATAAAAACCAGGAAGTTGGTCGAGTCTTTAAACCCAGTCCCACCACCAGGATACATTACAAGGTTAAAAACTGAGAATTTGTGAATTTAAAGAAAGTGTAATCCATTGAAAGTGGACTGTGTTGCACATATGTATTCTTAGATTTAGCACTATAATTGTGGATTTAATCCTGTTATTGTTTAATGATATCTAAACCAAACTTGTGTACTTTATCTCTTGAACATTTCAAAAGTGATGAGGCAAATTGTTGAAAACTGTTGGATTTTGATGAGAAAATCATGGAAGAACCCAAAACTCTTGAAGGAAGTTTCCATCAAGATGTTTCTGTATTTTCTAGTTCATGTCAATGTTTGTGAGATATACCGTAAATAATGCAGAATATTTGCGTTTTTCAATAACAGAAACACTTGTAAAAATGCCAGGAGACATGCTGTGGAAATACAGAAAGTTTCAGATTTGGACTAGCAGAAATGAAAAAAAAAGTAAACATGAGAAAATTTAAATCACTGTAAAAATCCGTTTCAGAGTTGACAGAAATGTTTGTACAATTAAGAGAAAACGTCCCGGTAATTTCCTCTCCGGACATTTCCTGTTACCTTCAAGCCAGATTAAGGCTCTTAGTGACGCTGACGGCAGCCCAACAACCAGACTAGGAAACCAGAGAGCGATGGGTTAAACGAACAAAACGTCCACGTCGAAGAAGACGACAGGGTAGGATGATGTCTTGTTTTTGTTTTATTTTCCAGCTGGCTCCTCCAAGAACTGTCACAGCTTTGCACAGTTCATAAAAAGTTCTGTGTCGTTCTAAAGTGCAATTTTCCCAAAATGCCGCGTACGTTTTGGGGAGTGTATGCAGCTCAGTATAAGGGTTTTGTTGCTCGCCAATGTCACCTCTGATTGGCCAATAGTTGATGAGCGCTAACACCACGGCTCAACCAGAATGTAACTCATGTAACCGTTTACATTCGTCGGTATCATGATTTTTAATGATTTATCGCATTAACAAGCTCATTCACGCAATTTTAACTTAATTTCTTACTTAATAGAAACAACACAATTGCAAAATAGTTAGTTTTTTGGGGGGGTTTTCGACATTAGCGGAATATAGACAAAGATTTGCACACATTTGAAATAGAAACGCAGCTACTGTTTCACAGAAGAAGAACAAGGTTCCTTTTCCGTAATTGCCGGTCTACACCTGAACCGCTGCATGGAGGTGCCACCCCTGACTTCGATCAATACACACACTCGTATAAACACACAGAAGTGCCGCTCTCTCAACCTCTGGTCCCCTACCTCCTACGTCGCACCAGAAAGCCACAGCTTGGAGCCACTGGTGCAGATGGATGGCCACGGACATGCTGGGGAGAAGAGAGGAGTGGTGTCAGGGAAGAGAGGGTAAGAGGGGGTTTGGGGGGAAAGCGTGTCGCCACGGTGATGTACATGCTGCAGAGCTGCCCTTCAGAGAGGCGTTTGACAGTCCACATTTCACAGACACTGACATCAAACAAAGCCAGGTTGATGTGGGAAGTCTTCATTTGTCACTTGGGCGCACTCCTTTCAGCCGCTCCAACTTTTTAACGGTGCGCCCCCAGGAGTTAAATCAGCATTTCAAAAAAAGTGCACTGTAGTTCTTATTCGTATTTGCATGTCATATTGATTGTGGCCTTTTTTCTTATCAGTAGTATAAAGTAGCTAATTAAATATTAACCATAAAAGAGCCTAAATCAGTACTTTCTCAGGCTGTAACATAACGCGCAACATATTTTAGATGGAAGTAAAAGCATTATTGCTAATACTAAAGCAAGTTGCTGCTTTTATTTAATTAATATTGAACTCAACGTTGACATTTTGTCTAACATATTAACCAAAATGTTCATATAATATATGCTACCGGGTCACTTGGTATCCCATAATGCACTCACTATTTCCTCTATAATCCATCAAACATGTTTTGTCAGACCTGTGTACCAACACTGCGTCTTTTCCTGGGAGGTGACCTTTCCTAAGTTAAAACTAGAGCACCTATTTATGTGCGAGTACAAACATCTCTCTATTATTTTGTTGTTATACTGGTATTGTAATGGGAATAACAATGGCAGGTTTGCTTTAGAACCTTTTTAGTTAGACATTTTTGTTTTCTCTTTGCTGTCCTTTGAAAACTTCCAGAAAGTCAGAATCCATTCCAGGACGTTTGGTCATCTACATCTTCTAAAGTAGTGTGTGTTATACTCTCAGCTACACTAGCAAGTGAAAAATGAGTGAGAATGATTGCAAGAATTGATCTACTCCTAAATGATGACGTACAGGGCATACATTTCTATAGCTTCTCTAGCCTCTACATTTGTCAGTTCAGGCTGAGATGTGTTGCATCCTGGCTAAATCCAAACAAGGTAATGAGCCTGCAGTAGCTAGGAAGAAGTAAGCAGTTAGCTCTGGTAACATTGGAGCTCTAACAGCGGATTCAGAGATGAATTAGTCTCGCAAACAGACCACAAAACCTGAGCATGTACGTCAAAAATATATAACTATTATTATAATAACTGTAAATGTTTGCAACATGGCAAAAATATATAGAATGCAACATTTCTAACCTCCTGCAACAGCTAGCTGCGCTACGGTGTCATAATTCACAGATTTGCTTCATTGTGGTTTATTTTTGTTCTGTAGGGCTTTCTATATTCTGTTCATTTCTCTGTGATCATTATTGTTTTCGGGGTTGTTGCCATAGAAGTTTGTTCTTTTTTTTAATCTTCTTGGTTTGTTCTTGTGCTCTGTCCTTTGTAGATTTGGATTTAGTTAGCTTAGACCTGAGTCTCAGTGCTAACAGGTCTTCCTCTGTCAGTTCCCATACTTTCTCCCTGCAACAGCTGTTCCACGTCTCCTCTGATTAGTTCATGTGATTTCTTTCACATTTTTCGGCCCTGACTCTGCATTCAAGGTCCTGTTTTTTTTTATATATATATATATTATTATTATTCATTGCTGGATTCTTCCCATCACTTTTTGAATTTCATGACCTTCTCCCTCTGCGTCATCCGTGTAAATCCTCATTATTTTATTAAAACAATCCATTTGATCACAGTTTTTCTCTGCAGTTGGTTCCTTTCTAACCTCAAACTTGACGTGCAGGGATTTTGCCAAACGGAAACAAGTGTAGATGCGGCTTCTGCTGGGTCATTTTTATGTCCTTCTCCCTCTATAACCGACGTACAGAAAACAACGCGTTTGCTAGCTTAAGCTGTAGCATTCATCTTGTAGCTATGTACATTAGCTTCCACAAAGGGAATGGGAAATATCCAGAGAGCAGTGATTGTGGGAACAAGATATTTTTTCCTAATGTCAGCGGAGACAACCAGTTCTCCTGCTGGCTAAAAACAAGCTACCGTTCACACAGGCTAACATAAATACAACAGATTCACATCATGGATGTGCAGCTGACAAAATCTGCATCAACACCACGATGTTGTCGTGTCAACATCTTCTAAATAATGTTCCTGAAACCTTGTCGGATCTTTGCCATAATGAATTAAAGCGTAAAGCGTCTAAATTGGTGCTACGAAGGTTCACGTAACACGACCAGAAAGTTTATGTCTTTAATTTTCCCCATAATTCAGAGCTGTGTCGGATTCCAGAGCTAAAAACACAACAAGGCTTTACAACACAAGCTAATAGCTGGCAGCAAAATCCTCTGGAAAACATCTTCAACCACCAACATTGACGTTTGCATCAGTTTCTCATTCCTCTCCACTCCTTCCCTACATTTCCCACAATAAATGTGAACGACTACCAGTTGCAATTTTGAGTTTATAGCGTTAGTGTGAAGGTGGTTTATTTTTTTAATCATTCAAAAGCTCAAACACGCAGTAAAAAGGAGGCATTTATTTAGATTTTCCCGGGAGGTCACACGGTTGGCACCGTTTGTGTGCTCTTGTTTCCATAATTACTCAAAAAGGCTGGAGACAGATCGGCGTGAGATGTTTACCAGATGTGAGGCGGGTTTCGGTTGCGAGGCTCACATCGGGCCCGCGAGTTTAGCCGCTCCGTGTCAGTCGAGGCATGATGTATGCGGCCTTCGACCGCTGTTGTTTGCTGTGCGGTCGGCGCAGCTCACCTGCAGTTTATGGGAAGCATAACCGCGATGATGGCCTGTTTTTATTAAAAGATCACTCCGAGACGAGCCTCGGTTTGTAAAAACACACAACCCGGCCGACCGGTTCCTCGTGCAAGGCTTTATGCAGAATGATACAGCCATTAAAAAGCTATTTGACTTGGCGCTTCCCGACTGATGGATTTAATCAGAGGCAATTGGAGGGCAACCTTATTCGCGAGGTTGTTTGACTATAAGAGTGCATTTTTATCAAGCTGCCGGTCCAATGAAGCAAACAGCATAACAGTTTACTTATGTAGAAACCTCTCGTGTGAACGTGTGGGGGTGCTTCTCGACTGGAGAGGGAAGCAGCAGTCAAACTAAGTGAATTAGCCAGGCTTTTATGGTGTTAGGTGGCTATTGGCGACAGAGTACTGCCTCATCCAGTTCCACTTCACCGCCGTATGCTGTTTATTGATACCAGCTACTTTCGTAAATATGCGTTTGGATAAATGCAAACATGGCCTTTATAGCCCTGAAGTGTTTCCCCGTTTTGTCACATTTCAACAAAACGAAACGTTTTATTGGGATGTTTTGTTTGTCTCAAGTCTTTTCCAGGATTTCTTGGGTTATTGCCTTGGATTTGAATCCATCCATCGTCCCATCAGCTCTGACCAACTTCCTGTCAGAAAATAGCATGAGACTGTTGTGTTCAGGGTATTTTCCTGCCCTACGTTTCGCACATGGGACAAAAAGTAAAATTTTTGGTTTCATTTTTTTTTTCTGTTTAATGTGTCTGAGTGCCAAGAAGAAGCCCAACAGATTTACTTTCACAAGTGGAGCATTACAGCTATTGCTAATAGGGTTTGTAATTAATCGCATTGTAATCAAAAACTATATATTAACAAATTAAACAACATTTTCAATTCAAAAACGCTTCTAGCTGCTAAATTAATGAATAAATAGACACTTGAGCTCAACAAGAATTTAGGTTATTCAACCATCATATTGGTGTAAATTGCTATTATAGCCATTTAGCTTTCAAGTGTTTCACTCATGGAACATCTTTGAAAAATCTTGAGTGTTGGGAACATCTGTACTGCAGCACCATGTTTAGCATTGAGGTGCTATATTAGGTGCTGTGATAGACTAACTGGTTTTCACACACCACAACAGGCTTCACCAGTATTCAATCAGATCGGTTTTTGAGGCTAACATTAACCGCCAGTGGGCCGAGAGAAGCGGCTTTCTCACCAATCAATGTTTGCGGATGTTGCCTGTGCGTCAGATCTATGGGCGTACCAGAAACACGCAAATACAAAGGTTCTGGTCGGACATTTTGTATTTTTTCAACTGGTTGAAATTTACACATTAAGGTTCCGACTACTTAATGTAAATTGCATTAATTTTAAATGCAATGGAAACTTAAGCAAAAGGAAGAGAGGTGGGGTAAAAAGTTAAAAAGGGAGAGTGGGCGATTAAAGGAGAGGAAGGATAGAGAGGATAAAAACACTATAAATCTGTTTCTACATCTGCTGAAGGAGAGAAAAAACAGAGAAGTGAGAAACCACAGCTTGTGTATATATAAACAACAATGTTTAGTGCTTTTTCCCAAATCCCACACACAAGTTTGCCTGATTTTAAGTAGAGTAAAGGGGGATGAATACAAAAAATACTGAAAATCAATCAGTATTTCCTTTTACCTAATTATGCACCACTTAGGGTTAGTCTGGCATAAAAAAATCTTTACTAAAATGTATAAAAATTTGTAGTTGTAACACAAAGTGAACACTTTTGTAAGACACTGGACGTATGTTTTGACAATATTTGAAGAGTAATAATTTGATTTGGGTTTTTGTGCGTTCCTCTTCCCACTGATGTTCAATCCAAGAACTGCTTTGATGGATATTGATGTTCAGAATTTATTCATGGAGACTGAAGCTACAAAAGATTGCATTCCAAGGAAGAAAATTGAAGCACGCACGTCTATTGTGCTGTGCTGTATTTGCTTTCTTCTCTTCTTCTTTTTTTTTTTTTTTTAACGGAGGCCAGTAAAAAAAGTTTACTAGGGGAAGGCGGGGCGGTTCGGCTCCCTTCTGCTTTCATCAGCATATCACTTTGAGCTCCTATTATGCAAATGAAATCACAGCTCTATAAACCATATGTAAATGGAAAACACAAGCATGTCCGCGCAAAATTACAGCCATAAATTTGATCAGCGGCACACTAATAATCAGAACAGTAAGTGAAGGCTTCCCGCGCCGCACTGCTCACTGAGATCCTTTTTCCATTCATCAGCGAGATGCGCCAGCCGAGACGTGTCAAATTGCCGGAGTCTTGAAGGCCCGATTGTCAGGAAATTTGTCGCCGACGTTCCGATTGTTTGCTGCATTTCCAAATGGGCTTTCAGAAAGCTCAAAGTGTTATTAAAGCTTGGCCCACAGAAGATAAAAAAAAAAACACTGTCGGCTTGTATCTCTCAAATACATCGACCATGTTTGATTCGGTTCTTTGGCGTTTTCACTTAATCTAGAATTCGCCCCCGTGTAGCAAGTATATAGCGTTCAGATGGATGCAGAGCGTGCGTCAGCTCGCGTATGAAATATTAATTCTTCACAGCGGACGGCGTTAGGAAGGCGGCACATGAGAAGCAGAGAGCAGAAGGAGACGAAGAGCCTGATTTAAAGCCATGTGGACTGAGTTGGATCCCATCAGCATCTGATGCCCAACGACGTTATGAAAAAAAATAGTCGGGAGCCACCATTAGTGGAGGTCCAAGCCCGTGAAGTGAACGCTTTGACAGCAGGGCCGTAAAACGGATCCATTTTGCATAAGTGCAACATCTCTGAGGTAGGAAATCATGCGTTTACAGGTGATGGCGGCTAACAGATAGCCGTTTAAAAACTTGCCAGCTTTCCTCCTGGATGCAGCCAAATGCAAACAGACACACGTTTAGGCCCTTCAGAGAAACGTTAAGTAGTGCTAAATTATGCAGCAGCTTCCCTCCAGGTGCTTTAATTTAGTGTGTAGGTCCCTGTGAGAAGTGTTACATGGATACTTTTGAAACAGTTTGGAACATTATAAGTAGTTGCAAAAAAAACCTGGTAAATCAAAGTGAAATAAACATGCTAAAAAGTTTACCATGTTTTTCTTTTCTTCAAAATTGTTCAAATGAAATGTACTGCAGTTGTCACTGATGGAGTCAGTCCTCCCATTCCACTAGGGGGCTCTACAGTTTTTTTTTTACATTGGTTCAGGAGACTCTGCCGAAAGCAGGAAGTGAGTTGATGGCAGACCGGAAATAGTTTATACCGTCATCAGATGAAGCAAACAAGCTTTTATTACATTTAAAAAGCTTATTACATACATTCTCTAACGTTGCCCAACGTGGTGAGTTAATTTTGAATGTTGTAACCCATTGAGAAATGTGTTTTTGTCCTACGAGTGTGTTAGTAGATTAGCTTTTGGCTAATGCTTGTGATTTTCATGGGTTACTTGTACATTAGCAGCTAGCTAGCACAATGCTAGCTCTTGTTTATGTCTCTCTTTTCCTCATATTTGGCTGAACTTCAGCTATTTTGTGAAGAATTTCATTTAAGAAGAGTCAAAAATGAAAGACTTGGAGCTGTAATTTCAGAGTAAATTTGGCTCTACAAAGTACTGAATCAGAGGGGAAAACAAACTTTCCACTTCAAGGACAATTTTTTGGGAGAGGCGTAGTTTGCCCCCTTCCAAAAAATGCATTCACTTGTGCGATTGATGTTTGGATTATATGTGTAAAAATATTTAGGGGTCATAAATATTTTGTCCAAGGCAGTGTACGTTTGAAATGTCTAAAAAATAATTTGCTGTAGTGCCATTTTGTGTTGTTGTGGCAAGGTTTCCTCAATAGCAACACCTGCTGTATAGAAAGAGTACTGCAGTTACGTGTTGCGCCTCCTAAGCGTTTGCTGCAAAGACTATAGCTGTACAACTGTACAAAGCAGCGAGACGTCAGAGCAGTTACATCATCATAAAACGGTTTTGTCAACATCATAAGTGATATTCAGACCAGAGGAGCGTAAAGTGCTCTCGCATGTGGCACCGAACAGAGGGAAAATTATTAACCGTTACTCAGACTCTGTGTTTGGGCCCCTTGCTGCGTTAATGGGCTCGGCTCCACGTCGAAAGCGCGACCAGCCCAGCATGAAGCCTGCTACGTTAGCGCTCACAGAGACGGTGACCCTGTCACCTCCGCAGAAGCTTCACGTGTCACTGACCACCGTGTTTGAGGCAAAAGGAGAGTGCTTTTGTCTTCCTCCTCGTAATTACACATGCAGCGTTAGCCAAGGCGTGAGGAGAGACAGTGACTGTGGGTGTGCTTTGGAGGGTTTCTAGATGTTTCTCTCAGTGTGCAACAGCCATGGGGGCATAAAAAAAAAGTCCAATATATTCTTTTAATAATTTATTCAGCATTTAGGATGCGATTATGGCATTTTAATTGGTTTTATCAAACAAAGACTGTGAATAAATGAATAGTTATAAGGTACGTTTTCTCCTGTGGATTATCAGCACGGAATAGTGGGTGTTGTTTTTTTTTAAATAATTGACAAATAAGAGTAGCTTTACACATTAGTTTTTTTGTTGTTTTTTTTTCATTTGCACTGAAATTTCTAGCTCCTTTTTAAAGCAGTGGTTAATTAAAATAAGCTTGCATAAGCTATTAAGAGAGAATTTTAGACAAATACTTAAAAGCTGTAATTGGCGCAATGACAAATGTTTCATTAATCCATCCATTAAAAAGAAATTTCTCTAAAGCAGTTTCAATTAGTCCGTTTTTTTATTCGTTGACTGATAAAATAAAGGGTCATTACACATAAATCTTAAGTAATTCGATTGCTTTGAATTACTTACAGGGGTTAATGGATTTTCCAGTTTTTTTTCTTTCTGGCATAAAAGCCTCATGAAATAAACTTTCCTTTTTTCTTCTTCATATTAACATGGAAATACTTCCAATTTATTTCTAATGACACTTCACATCGATGAAATGAGAAGTTATTTAAACCTTGCCGTATGATGGATGTGTGTTAACGCTGCCACCTGACGTCGATTCTGATGCCACCGCATGGGGCCTGTGGTACGCTAGTAGTCGTAGTTATGACATGTGAACAATGTAGCAGTTGTTCAAACCTAGTTGAAGTCTTTCATGACAAAAGGCAACATGAGCCATATTTAACTATAACTTCTTCTTAACACACAATATCGCTCAAACTACTCCTGACTGAGCAGAAAATAAAATCTTAACTAGATCATATTGGCTCATCTCAGCTTTCCTCTTCTCACTAATAGAGCTACTGCTGCTGTCAATTGTAGCACAAGACAGATGTGCCCTCAAGGGCTTTTCCAAAATATCATCTGCTTGTTATTTTGAAACCTTCACCTATTATGCGCTGTGAAACTCTGCTGTTGTATTGAGAGCATTCCTCCTTTTGGTCTGAAAGGGAGACTACTGTTGCGGAAAAAATTAGGGTGTGGAAAAGAACTGCTGAAAATTAATTTCAAACATATGTATCAAACATAAAATGACACCACATGTCAGTGACAACCCAAAGGAATCAAAATGAATTGGTCCATTAAAAAAGTTACGCGTGATAAAGCGATACGGAACAAGGACAATGGTGTGGTTTTTAGTGCCCAAAATTAAAACTGTTTCGGTGACTGCGTCTTTGTCACAGGTGGCTATGTCAAAGTTCAACAAAGAACCATATTTATGAGTTCACAAATCAAAAGTTGCGCAAATCACAAGCTAGGTTTAATATTCTGATTTTAGTGTGAAATAATCTGGTTCGTGTGTGAAAAGAGCATTAACCAGCAGTAAGCTGTCAAAAAAACGCGTCAATACATCTAATGAATGTCGGTTATAGATTTTGTATGCCAACCATCTTTCTGACTAAAGCTTTCATTAAAGAAAAAGTACTCAGGTGAGTAGCATAGACATGCTAGATGTCAGCATATTAAAGGCTAATACTGGCCTATCTGTGCTAATGGACAGTAGAGGAAGTGGGCAGTCCAGTGAGCGACCAGCCTAGGAATGCTAGTCGTTAACCTTTCCAAAGCTATCACAAGTGAATTGTGTTCTTTTCATTTGCCAGCGCCGGCAACTCATATAGCAGTTCTGACGTATCATTAATCAGATCAGTGGCTGGACACAGCCTCCTGCGACAAGGCATAGCCAACGCTGGCTGTGCAACAGTCTGCAATTTGGCACTAAAAACTGTGTCATAAAAGGAATGAGCTCAGATCAAATAAAGGATGACTGAAACGACACAATGCAAAGAAACCAGTTGAAATCTATCATTAATTAGATAACCATAACTCCTGTTATGTGAAAATAAACATGTGCTAATTTAGCATTAAGTGATAGCCAATGATAACCAGAAAAGGAATAAGACTAGAGGATACTTACTTATACCTATCTACCAACTCTGAATAGGAGTATCTAGTTTATTTACTCTGGATCAACATTATTAGCTTTTTCTTTTGGTTTGTTAATTTGTTTGTATTTCCTTTTAATTCCTGTAAAGCACTTTGTATTGCCTTGTTGCTGAAAATGTGCTATATAAATGAAATTACCTTTACCTTTCTACCTTTAGCCTAAAAAAACTGTTGTGCTACAATTGGTAAAAAGCAGTGAGGCCTTCATAACAAAGTCACTGGAGAAAAAAAACTGAACAAAGGTCTTCAACTCCAGTCCTCCATGGCCGCTGTCCTGCTTCTTATAAATGTGTTTCTGCTTCAACACACCTGAGTCAAATAATGAGGTCATTAAGACAATGACCTCATTCTGCTAATGAATGTTCTCAGTTTGGAGAACTTGACTGCAAACTCAGAAGGTAATTCTGTCATTTCTTACCGTTACGTTGGACCAGGGTCACACCTAAAAGTTGCAGGTCAACGACCCTTGAGGACTAGAGTTGAAGACTCCTGGCATAGAACATCATTTAACCATAAACCAGCCGTTACCCGGCAGCCCTAACACAAGAGTCAGAAGACCAAAGGCCAAGGAACACTTGCAAAATACTTTGGAAAATCTTTGATTTAGCAGGTACAATTTTCCTACAAAACAAGTCATCCACACAATTGCCATTGGCCTTTAAGCACACTCTCTGCACAACACTCGATCTCTTTTATAAAATTCTAATAAAATACATTGAGGTTCATGGTCGTAACGCGACAAAAATGTGGAAGAAGTTCAAGGGCCTGTAATTAAAGGCAAATAAAACAGTTTGAAGCAGATGTTTAAGTAAAGATGAAAGGAAAGCTTAGAAAATATCCACCATTAGACACAAGAGAAAAAGCTAGCATTAGTAGGGTTTTACCCTTCCCCGTACGAGAAACGAGCGCGCGCGCTCAGTCATATGAGAATTAAGCACGGGGAAACACACTGTCCTCCGCCACATGCCAATCTCCTCACACACTCTGCTCTTTCCACTCACTTTCTGTCTAGCCTGAGGGCTGATCAAAACCGCTACACAGAACTTGTATTGGTTCCCAGAACACAGACTCTCTCCGTCTGTGTCCCCCGAGGCCCCTGAACTATCCTGGCCTGCCATCCTCCACATCTGAGGCAGCCCACAGATGAAACAATAATTACTCACATATTGGGGTTACATGTCACATATCAAACAATGCGGATCTGGCAGGTGGAGAGTGATCAGATATTGGCATCCTGATAGAAGTCCCTCTCCCTCCTCTTCGCCTCACATCGAGTCGCTGATCTCTCAAACAACCCCCCGCCCCCCGACTGCCGTAGTGGAAAATTACAGCTTTAAGATTTCACCACATCGTATCAGACTGCAACTTCTCTACAAGCCAGGCTTTCTGTCTTTCTTTCTTTTTTTCTGCCCGTCCTTTCTTCATCACAGAAAATGATTTAGTCCTTTTTGCAAATGCGGTGTCTTTTCGGCGTAAGTAAATTTTATCAAACATCCAGTAATGAAACTGAACCCCGCCAGGGTTATTTGGCTGCCATCGCAATGCAATTTCAGATACATCAAAGCGAGGATGACTCTGTCCTCTTCGGGATGAGGACAAGAAGAAGAAGAAGGAGAAAACGTCAACCTCAGAGCACATCACACACAAAGGCGGAGAATTCACTCTCAGTGAAAATAAAGCTCGGGCTGGCAGTTAAAAACAAACTCGTCGCTTTTACTCCCGTCTGGTTTCTGTTATTAATATGACACCCTGGAAGCAATAACTTCAGAGACAATACCCTGCAGATAATTTGAAGGTATGGGTTTAGAGTAATTGAAAAGTGATTCCATTTAAACTGCAGAACAGATATTGCATCAGTCGCATACAAGATTTTGAAATCCGCAAAAGTTCAAAAGATGGGATTTTTTTGCTCTTTTTTTTTTGTGTGCACTCCACCTAATGAATTACTAGTTTTTAATTTAGCACTTTAAAACTCGTACTCACAAGCTTCGGAAAGTGAACAAAATGAAAGCGGTTCCAGACCTCTCAAGTCAAGTTTATTAGTGTCTCACATTTCAGCAACAGTGCGCTTTATGCCGTAACCAATTATGAAGCAAGTAATAAACATCACATTTAGTCGAATGTCATCATCAAAATTCGAGCATTGCTCTATTTCCGTCATCTTCCCATCAGTTTGGGCCAGCTTTGCTGTCCACTCTGTAGAAAAACGTCTGAACCGAGCATAATTCAGCCACCAACATGTTTCACACCATAGGGTGTGGCGTGTTCAGGGTGGTGTGTGATGGCATTTTAAACAATTTGTTCTAAATAAAAAAATTAAAAAAAATGTCCCAGCGTTTTGGCAGATCTTGAGTTCCAGTGAAAAATATTGACATGAAATCTCTGGAAAAGAATGAAGTAGGCAGAACATTGTGATACTTGTGGTCTGTAGAGAAGCCTGGATGGTGGGGTAATGGGTGATGACGGAGATGCAGCAATGGAAAGAGGAAAATTGGAAGTATTTGGTGTGCTTTTCATTGCAGATTGGCGGTGTGACAGGTGGAAGGATATGGACGTGGTATAACTGTGGTGTGAAATGGTGATATCTTTGACTGTGTGTAGGTCTATGACATAGAATCCCAATTGAATACCTCAACAATTCTGTTTGTAACGATACAAAGTGTAGGAAAATTCAAAGGCTGCAAATATTTTTTAAGGCACTGTATATTAGATTAAACCCTGAATGTTTTTGTCACAAAAGCAGAGAGAAAGCAAAGGCTTGTCACGACGTCCAACTCCCGAAGGTGTAAACAAAACCCGTCCCTCTGTATCACACACACACACACAAAAATGCTCCCAACAAGCCAAACCCACTGACAAGCTGTTTAAGGGTTCCATGATTTATGTCGGGAGGTAATTCTTCCTGTCTGCACGTCGCGCCACACTGCCTGGAAAAATCAGAGCCAATTGTACGTCTTGTATAATGTCCAGTTAAAAAAAAAAAAGTAAATAAAGCTCAGGTAAAGTCGGTCCCATCCGGGCTGGCAGCCTGGGAATTGCTGGCACAGATCCCCGTGCTATTTCTTCTCACACTAGTTCAGTTTTCAACCATCTGCTGAAATTGCGATTGAACGCAGCATTTTACTCCCAGCAGGGATCGGGCCGAGCTTCCGTCAACGTATGGATGGCGGCTGCGCCGACTCATAAATAAATCAGAAACATCTGTGACTTCTCCAAGAGACTTCCCCCACCCTGTGTAGGTGAGGCAGTTATTTTGGGGGAAAATAATTGCAAGTCTTTGTCAATGTGACCAATGATTTGCTGTGAAAATGTCAGATTCTTAATTCCTGGTTTACAAATGTAGATGTGTGGGAATATGAAAGCTCGAAAAATATGTCTGATATTATATTTCGGAGAATATGCAGCTCCAGTTAGGGATACAGAAACACCAAATTTTTCAATATGAATGACTAGATGTGGGTAGAAAAGAGTCTGTGGTTTGGCTTTAGCATCACAGCGGCACTAATTTACCACACTCATTATGTATGTGGAAGAGCTCCACATCATCCACTTATGAGCCGAATTGTTCTTTACAGCCAATTTTTCAAAAATAAGAAAATACAAGAACCCACACCAGGTTTACTAAAGAGCATGAGAAGCAGAAGGAAACTTGTGGTCCGAGTCAAAATGGACTGGAAGGCCAGACCGTTTTGACCCGCTGAGGATCGTGAAGACGTAAAGTAGCCGACCCCGTCGGGAACAAAGCCGGAGCTTTTACTCCGGCGGTCCCACCGCGGCCTCGGCACCATCGTCGAGGGTGAAACCAAAATTCGTTCCGTCGTCTCCTTCTTTGCCCTTGAGTTAGTTTCAAGAAAGAAACATGCACTTTGATCTTGTTAAAGAAAAAATAAATGCTTTCTGTTCTTTTCCCCTCCAGCAGTCACCTGCTCTGTGATCTCCTTTTCATGCGGCAACTTTCCTTAAACACAAAGTTGCTGCTGTGCCAAAAGCAAATCTTTCTTCTTTTTTGCTCATACTTCTTTTTTCTCTTCTCTGCTGTTTTTTTACTGTAAAGTTAGGGCCCAAATTTCTGGCAGATCTGGATTTAAGATCATTTTTGTTCAAACAAGAAGTTTGAACAAAAAGTTAGTTAGGCAAATATCAAACATTTAAAAGGAACATCAGTGATGAGAAACTCTGACAGAGTATTAGGGCCACTCTAAGAAAATAATAATAATTTAAAAATTAATTTACAAGAATAAACTTGTAGGAGAATAAAGTTGTAGGATTGAGTTGATATTATTATTTAATAATATTATATTATTTAAACTTTATTCTTATAACATTGATTTTGCTTTTGTAATACTATGATTTAATTCTCGTACATCTGTTAATGTTACTTCAGTATTTGGAAGTGTGGTCAACACGGACTGAACGGCTTCGTTCACTTCCTCCACTGCCATTGTTGAAACTACAGGCAGACTACAATCATAAATCAGTGCAGAAAATCAATGTCTGCATTCATAACTTCTCCTTCTGTTCTCTGATTGGCCCAGTTGAAATACTACCAGGAGAAATCTCCATCTGATCTGTGATGCGAGATTAGAATCCAGTGGAGTTGTGTAGGAAGGCACTGGCCAGGATGTCAGTAACCCAACCCTTAGCCAAAGTGTAACCTTCAATTCTGTCCATCACATTAAACACAAACTACTTTCATAAGTCGACAAAGCTCATATTGCTTACTCTCCAGAAAAAGAGTTAGCCAGTTAAAATCTTAGAGGGTTTTTTATGATCATGCGCCAAACAGAAAGATCCTAATCCCATAAACGGGAAGTGGTTTGGGCCTGCTGGGTCTTGGAAAGGTGTTGAGTTTCTGTTGCTCTATGATATTGCCATTCTAACTTCTTGTTAGCAAACAGCAACAGTTTGAACATTTTTCTCTTTCTCCAAGGAGATTTTAAAGGAGCTATCCTCAGCCTCTCCTTACCTTTCCATAAAACCTTCCTTCAAACATCAGTACCATCCTTTTATGCCAACAACTGTTTGATTGGTGCCAAGAGAAATGCTTGAGCATCACAGTCCTGTGTACTCTTGTGATTTCAAATATGTGCTTATTACACCATAAACTATTCTTTTTGCCTCCCTTGCGTTGATTCCCTATATTCATACATTCCACTTTTCACAAGTGCGGGAGCCCTGAGACACATTTAACTCCACACAGGCCCGCCGCCAAACGACAAACTTGAAGCAGATGCCTTTATAAGTTCCTCCGCTGCTGTTCCCGTCAGACTGTGACAGCAGCTCCAAGAGATAATCGCAGCCTGTCAAGATCAAATGGCGAGACATTAATGTTTGAGTGTTTCACTTGGTGAGAAAAGAGAACTCCAGAGGAAGCAGCGGCAAAGCCCAGAAGGACCCCCGCTGCAGGAGCCTCGATCAGATTAGTGTTTTCTTTTGAACGCGTCACCAAACCATCAAACCTAACTATCGTCAATTTCAAATCCTCCCATTTTATTTGAACTGCTTTTCTTAAAATAAGCTGTTTTTATGAATTATTCCCCAGAAAACATTTGTGGGTTTAATACAGTCTCTAGTGATATCACCCATGTAAGAACTACCGCCGCAGTTTGTCCCAAGAAACGGCAACTTGAAGAACAAAAATCTTTTGATTGGACTGGTTTTGTTCCTTCTCAAGCCCCCGCAGTTCCTCCATCCCTTCAGTTTGCTTGTTCTACCACGGTGCACCATCATGCTTGCCATGCAAATTGTGGTTTTTACTTAATGCAATGCTTAATTGCAGGCACATGCTCCAGCGGTCGTGGAGCCCCATCAGAGGCACAAAAAAAAAAACAACTCGAGCCACAGCAGCACAAACCTAGATTATTCTGGAATCGGCAGCAGCGGTGCCTGGCTCCGACTTTAAGCCCCGTAAAGCAGAGCTGAGTCCATCTCTCGGGCATCGGCACCAGATGGCAGTTCCAGTTACAGAGCAATGGGACGGGAGGCTGATGGTGAGGGGGGAGGGAGGAGGGGAAGAAATGGAAAAGGATAAATGTGGAACTGAGAGAGGAAATGAGAGAAAAGACAGAGATTGGGGGGAAAAAGAGCTTGCGTTCAATCTGATCATAAGATTTCTAAACTCAGACGGCTGCGGATGGATTTGCATAGCCTTCGGTTGGCAGTGGCCCACTTTTCCCCTCTTGCCGTCTTTCTGAACCACTGCCAGCACATTCCGTTATGTGTGTCAAGGCAGGTTTTGTGATGAAGAAAATAGCGGCGCTGGCAAGCAGTCAGAGTTTACGGTCTCTTCCCTTCCCCTCCCTCCACCCTGGCTTTAACTGTGACTGGCTGATTCCTGAACGCATCCCAGCATCACCGCTGAGGAGGGGAAGGCCCGGCACCCAGCGGGGGTGGGGGGAAAGAAAGAGGAGATAGTGGGAGGTTGTGGGTGTAGGAGAGATGAGGGGGAGAATAAACGAGATCGGAGGCATCAGAACTCGTGGCCCTGCTCGCTCCGTTGACTGAGGAACCCCGCTGGCAGACGGCTCCCGCAGTTCAGTGGGCTCTCTGATACTATCCTTCCTTGTTGCTCTTGTGTAAACAGAAACAGAAGTACACAAACCCACCCGTGCTTGAAAACAACGACGGACAACAGCAGTAGCCTCTGCAAAGCGATGAATAAAAACGATCTGTTAATGATGAAGCGTTTCGACCCATAGCAAAACTGTATTGATACTGTGTCGATACTGTCACTGAATACTGACACCTGCTGGACATTAAAAATCCCTACAGGCAACGTAGTTGACAGACTGATTTGATGACCTAGTCTATACAATAGACCAGGTCATTGTATAGACCTAGTCATTAGTCTATGCTAATAGACTAATGACTAATGACTTGTATATATATACAATTATATATACATTGTATATATAATATACAATGTAATGTCATTGTATATTATATATTGTATTATGTCATATCTTCAGTTAAATTCAAAATATATTTGATATTCTTAGATACAGTCAA
>CAEFZY010031975.1:0-73437 GCA_903066815.1 Brachyrhaphis roseni
TCCATCCATCCATCCATCCATCCATCCATCCATCCATCCATCCATCCATCCATCCATCCATCCATCCATCCATCCATTTTCTAACACCCTTGTTCCTAATGGGGTCAGGAGGGCTGCTGGTGCCCATCTCCAGTTAGAGGCGGGGTCACCCTGGACAGGTCGCCAATCTGTCGCAGGGCAACACAGAGACAGACCGGACAAACAACCATGCACACACACACTCACAGGGACAATTTAGAGAGACCAATTAACCTGACAGTCATGTTTTTGGACTGTGGGAGGAAGCCGGAGAACCCGGAGAGAACCCACCATGCACAGGGAGAACATGCAAACTTCATGCAGAAAGACCCCGAGCCGGGAATCGAACCCAGGACCTTCTTGCTGCAAGGCAACAATGCTACCAACTGTGCCACTGTACCATTATCATCATATTATTATACAATATTATGCAATATTATTGTTTATTTGAATAACTATCTTCCAGCAAAATTTATAATGACATGCCTAATCACTGTGCGTAATAAATCTATATAGAATACTAATTTCTTCTTTTTAAACAGAGCCACAAAAAATCAGAAGCCAACAAACGGATCAACTTCAAACACAAAAAACAAGAATAAGCTGGAATGAAACATGTCAGAGAAGCATGTAAAAGTTATCATAAAGTCAACATTGAATAGTCACTCAAATTTTATCAGCTAGATGATAAATTTCTTTACTTTTTTTTCTTAGAAACGTCTGAAAAACGTAAGAAAACAACTACAAATAGTGAAGTCACAAAACACAACAGAATCATAATAATAATCCATTTTATCTATAAAGCCCTTTATAAGTAAATGTAAAGCTCAGATTTATAAATGCATTACTTAATTCTAAATTAATAATAAATGTATAAATCTTGTACAGTTTGTGTCACTTCTAAGATCATCGGCTTTGACAAAATGGGTGGATATTTGGCGCCACCTGCTGGAAGAACGTAACATTTTTCCTGTTAGGTTTTAATCAGCACTTCCGTCAGAAATCTAAACCCCTGAGTTAGTTTATTAGAGGAACTGCTCTCAAAGTAGTTTCCCATTAATAAATATATTCTTGTGTTTTTATTTATTGCTGGTTGCTGTGGAGTGTAGGGAAAAAGAAAGTAGTTATGTTCTTTATTAAATATAAAAAGAACGTTAATTACTGGTTTCCTTATTTTTCTGAAATTTTAATTATTTTAAATGTTGCGAATATTTAGCAATTTCCACCCCTATGTATTTGTCAATCGTGCTGAGACTTTCTTCCTTTTCGCATGCAACACTTCCTCCGTAAAAGTGATCTTCTCTGGTTTTGGTGAGTGAAAATGACACGGCATGTCTTATGTTTGGTTGAGCCTCAGCTGTTTGCTCACTAATGAGCAACTAATGAATGTTTGTGCAGCGGATAAATAATCAGCCAGGGAGAAAATATGTTTTTTTTTCCATTACTAATGGGAGCATCTCTTGTAAATAAACAGGTTTAGCTTTAGCATTGAGTCAGTGGTGCAATAAACACAGCAGTCTGGTAGTTTTCCAACAGGTTGCTTCATTTCTTATATTCCTGTAAATCCTTGAACAATTTATTGCTCTGTATTAGTTTCTGCTTTTGCATAAAAAAGGAAAGAAAAAGTAAACAACTCCACAAGTGATTAAGTTTAAGATGTGTTGTGTTTGTTTTAGCTTTGAAGTTTGCTAAAAACTCTCCAAACGTGTTTTTTATTCTTAAATATATTTTTTAAATGCTTACATGTTTAAAAATATTTTTTAAATCTAACATTTTTAATGAGTTGAGTTTGTTTTAGCTTTGAAGTTTTCTAAAAACTCAGTAAACGTGTTTTTAAATATATTTTTAATTTTATATTTTAAATTAAAGTGTTTTCGGTTGTTTTTTTTGTTTGTTTTTTTAAGTAAATGGATTAAATCCATCCATTATTTACACCTGCTTCTAGTTTTAGGAGCTGTTTTTCATCTTCTGGCTGCAAAGAAACAGAGCAGATGAGTTCAACCCTAGTTTAATAAAATAATGAATTACTAATAGATATGTAATTAGACAAGGAAAAATTGAAGAATTGTTAAAATAAATACATAAATGACTAAATAAATGAAAACTATCCAACCCTCTGTCATGCTTTGCCATGCTAGGTTGTATATAGACGTCTGACAATGACACAGGAACCAAAATGGTCGACCTCAGAAGTAAAACCCAGACGTTGAAAAATAGAAAATAAAGAAATGACGTTAAAGGTTTTGGTTAGGCCTGGATTGGAGCAGCTGCTTTGTGGAACCACCAACAGCTCCAGAGGAATCCCAGAAGCCTCTGCTAAAAGTAGAGCACAGACTTTTCTTTTTTCACTCTAAGCATAACTTTCATAACTTCACTGAGCAAAAACATGAAAAAAATAAAGTATCCGGACAAAATGTTTAGATATTACTAACACAATTTTGCTGTTCCTTTGTTTTTGTTCTGTTTTTATGAAAGCCACATACAGAAACGATATGTTTGGCAAAGCAAATGTAAAACATTTTAACTATGCATGTCGTGGCATAAAAAATGAGGTTTTGAAATGAGGTTTCAGGGATGTTACCGTTCTGCAGTTTTGATGTGTGTGTTGATAAAACATTGCAGAAATCTTCCTGATGCGCTGGAACATTTTGAGAAAAAGTCTGAAGCTGAGAGTTTCTGCTTATCCTCAGAAGTGACTTCAGTGGAAAACCTGCTGTGGGTGATAAATTTATACGTTTGGAGCTGGATTTTTAAACAAAGTAAGCCCAGAAGAGATTATTACTGCACTTAGATTCACATTTAATATGAAAGTGGAATGAGGAAGAACAGCCAGATTTGCTGATGTGGTCAGTTTTACAGCTGCATCGGTCATTAAAACTGCTGCACAGGCACATCTGATTTATTTTAGTGCAATTTTAATTTTTTTCTTAACAATAAAGATATTTTGCATGACTCTACAGAGCAAATAGATTGAAAAAAAAACAAAATCAGGCAAAATAGTTTTTTTCCAAATCAGCTTCTTTCAACAAGAAACTGCAGGTGTGTGTCTGGTGGATTTTTGGTTAAAACATGTTTGTTTTTTATTCAATGGGTAGAAAATCCAGAAATGTAACTCAAGTAAGAGTAGAAATACTTTATAATAAAATTCCTCAAGTAAAAGTAAAAAGTAAATGGAAATTATTGAAGTATGAGCTAACAAGTACTTTGTAAAAAATCTACTCATTACTGAGTAACTGATCAAGTGATCAATCATGTAATATCTAACTATTACGTCATTAGATGCACCACAATATAAAGTGAAGTGGAACTTTTTGTCATTTTAAGGATCAAATTGACAATAATTCATGTAAGTAACAAAAAATAACAAGAAATTGTTTCCAAATCTGTTTCTTTCAATAAAAACTGCATGTGTGTGTCTGTGTCTGGTGAATCTTTGGTTCAGCAGAGAATCAAGAAATGTTAATCAAGTCACATTTCTTGAGTAGTGATACTAATAAAAAAGTAAAAAGTATTCATAACAAAAATACTCCTAAAAGTACTTATTGTTTCCAAACTGAGGAAACGTAGCCGCTTCCAAACTCTGGATTAAAGTTATGAAATCTTGTACAGCGTTGGGACCAGTTTGGTGACCTGGTTCATTTGATTAATTGGCCTTACAGTAAAGCTCTCATCACATGGCTGGAAAGCTGCTGCCATCCCGGGCCGCTAATCCTTCCGAACCCAAACTAAATGTGACGAAGCGGCGCGCAGCCTGTTGCTTCTCCCTGCACATCTTCCCAGGCCTCTCGCTGCTGTTATCTGCAGAGCGCACTGTGCAGAGTGTGCGCATGTGTGTGGGGGTGTGTGTGTGTGTGTGTGTATGTGTTTTTTTTTCAGTTAGCAGAATAAAGGCGTGTCTCTGACTCATGCATATAATAGCGCGACGAGCCGCGTTAGGTTTCGGCTCTCCGCTTCTCCTCAGCTCAGTGCGCACCAGCAGACCCACCGGCTGCCGCGGGCTCCAGACCATGGCCGAGCGCTCCCCACATCCAGACGTGTTCAACAAGCCCAAGGTACGTCAGCAAGCCGGGGAACACGGCGGCTCACAGTGTTGCTTCCGGGCTGGGTTCACGGTACCGCTGCTGCCGCCGGTACAGTGAGTACAGTGAGGCTGAAAGGACATGGAGTACAAGCCAGAGAACATCCGCAGCGGCGAGGTGTTTCTGAGCCAATTAGGAAGGAGGAAAATCCAAAACTTCGCTTTGGTTGGCATGGAAACCTGTTTTAAGCGAGGAAGTTCGTCTTGGTTCTGTTACCGGGTCGTTGGGAAACCACAGGTGATACTAATCAAGGTGTGGACGGGAAAACACGGAGACTCCACAGAAACCGAAAAAAGAAAAACTCAAATCACTAGTAACTGGATACATTTACTCAAAATGTACTTTTTACTTTTACTCGCGTATGAAGCATCGCTACTGAGTAAAACTTCTGCATTTTCTACCCACTGAATGAAAAACAAACACGTTTTAGTCCAAAACAACAACTACACACATACAGTTTTTATTGAAAGAAACTAATTTGGAAAGCTTTTCTTTAACATATTTTTTTACTTGTATGAATTATTATCATTAAAATACCAAAACTTTCACATAACTACATTTTAGTCCATCTCATATGTAATTTTTAAATATTAAATGATTGATAATTTTACTCAGAACTTGTGTAGACTTTTTACTTTTACTTGAGTAAAAATTTTCAAGTAGTGCAAGTCAACAACGCAACTTTTTTGAAACGTTTACTCACTAATAAGGTTAAAATAAACAGCTCCTACTGGCGCGAGGAAAAGGCTTTCCATTTAAATGTTTATTGTGACATCTCCTTAATCACTTGTGCCCTTTGAATGGGAGTCCTGACTGAACATGTACCTGGTCTGACAGCTGATAAGCTGACAACAAAGGGCTGAGTCAGAGTGAAAGATGGCAGAGATCAGCTGTGCATGTCTGCAGAAGCAGAGCTCAAAGAGTGAAGGCAGAGATAACCTCATTACATATTAATATGCTGCTGCAGAGCTGATAGTGGCGCCGCAGTCACTGTGCACTGCAGCAACCTTCACAGGTTCAACATGCAAACTTATTGTGCTGATTCTGTTTTTGGAGTGTTGCATCATCTTCATGAGGTTAATGAGTTCCATCAATCATCAATGTCCTGAAAACTAGCATCTCAGTTTCACTTATTTTAGTTTGGCGCCATAATATTTAGTATATAAGCTAAGTATTTAACCTACAAATGAAATATTATAGTTTGTAAGCTAACCAATTTGCTACCAAGCTAAATATATAGAATGAAATATTTGGCTTACTAAATATAATCCAAACTAAAATGAGTGAAACTGAGCTATTTAGCTTGGTAGCTAAATAATGTAATTAACTTGTCTGCAAAGAGCTCAAGATTGGAGCTAAATATGTAGCTTTCCAGTTGCAGGTAAATATTTAGTTTGTAAGCTGCTTGATAACTAAATATTTAGTCTGGAGCTATAGCTTACTAACTAAAAGTTTGGAGCAAAGTATTTAATTTGGAGCTAAATATTTAGTTGGTAGGTTAAATATTTAGCTTACAAACTAAATATTATAGTTTGTATTAGCTCCAAATATTTAGCTACTCTTGTAGTGACTCTTGCATAATTTGACTGAGACAATCAGAGAGGCTCTTAAAGTTCTAACGTAAAGAACTCTAATTAAACTATTTGTATGCACCAACTATTCCCAAATTCATCATAATACAGCTAACGGTTTTATTATGGGGGGCTTTCAGTCTGAGTCGTTCTGTTTTAGTTGACCCTCTTTCTTTGCGGTCATTTGACAAATTCAGATCGTGTCCCAGTGGATGAGTCGACATTTACGACGTGTTGCAGCGTGAATGAGCAACATGTGCTGCACAGTTTGTGCAACATTTTGTTAGGTTTATCCATCACTTCTGCAACATGTGAGTGAAAATCAAAAACAATTTCACACAGCAGAATGAAACGATGCAGCTGCTGCATCATTTCATTCCTACAAATGGCTTCACACCCAAACTTACAGTCTAGCATGAATTGGCTTATTAAAAAAATATGAGTTAGGACTAAAAGACTAAACACTGTGTGAAATATCACATGCACAAATGATGCACAAATATGAAACTAATGACTTCTGGGAAATTTATGCACAAAAATGTTTGAAAAAATATTCATATCCTTTTAGCTTTTTCACTCTTTATCAAGTGAGAACCAGACTTTTAGTTGTTTATTACATTTTTATATGACTGACCAACACAGATCCTATTAGTGATGAAAAGATACATCACTAATAATAAGACATTGCAGCTTATTTTTATCCAACTTATTCAGTTTTCTTAAAACAAAGGGGAAAAAAAGGAGGCGAGTTTCTGTTAGTTTATGGCACAGCTGGATCACATTAAAAGTGTTTTTAGCAAAAATAGACGTGAATAAAAAAGCTGCATGAGGGAGGGCCATAAATCTGAATCTCCTCTGTTCATCTGAGTTTTCTCTTTGGCTTCGCACTCTGATATAAAACTTTTCTCTTGCGTAACTGCAGACCTCTTCAGTGTCACAAGATTAATTTAAAATGACCGCAACATCCTGCAGGGTGAACTGAAAGAGCAGCCACATGATTTCCTGAAGTAGATATCGAATGGAGAAGCATTTCATCATCTGTGAACAGCTCTGAAGCTTCAACATTTAAAAAACTTTAATGAAAAATGACTGTTAATAAAAAGAAAAGCTAGAAAATACACATGAATCAGAGTTTAGATAAATTAGTTTGTGCAGATGGACGTCTTATTTTAGAACTGAAACCGTTTTTCTCAACAAATAGGTAACAAACAGAGTCGGCCAAAGGTATATGACAGTTAAGCTAGCATGATAAAAAATATATCTTTAAAAATATATTGAAACTATATAGAATTTTGTATTATTTTTATAGTTTGTACACAAACAATAGGTTGATCTCTTCCTGCTGTCACTGTTGGGGAGATATAACATATCAAACTTTTTAACTTATTTTCTGTAAATTTTGTGTTTGTTAATTTCAAATAATTAAAATGATGTGATTCACTTAAATGCCACTCTGCATTTCAAAATCCAAATAATTTATACGTTAGTTAAATCAGCTGCCATAATAACAGTGGTATAATGTAAGCAACTTAAAAATGATGCTAATGATACTAGCTATGTTACACAAATAGTTTTTTTTAGAAATGATACATGTTGGCATGGGGGCTCCCAAATTAAAATGTGCCCAGGGTCCCAAAAATGCTTGAGGCAGCCCTGGTAACAAATAACCAATTGTAATGTTTGAGTGTTATTAAAGCAACATATTTGGTATTTAAAGCTAAAAAACGGAGAATGGGCCGTTGAGGTAACAAGACCAAGAGGATATCTCAGTCTCAAGCACTTCCCAGGTCAAAGGTGACCTTTGGCCTATGTAGGTTTGTCCCAGTCTCTCCTCTTCCAGGTTACAGTTCATCATAGATAAAAAATAAAATAAAATAAAACGAGTTAATTTCTGCCAAAAAAACTCAGAAACTTTGAAATTAATCTTAGACATTTTCTATAAAAAACTTGGAGTTTCAAAAAAGAAAAAAAAAAATCTACTTTTGAAACTGAAAAATGTTCTTGTGTTTTCTGAAACATTTCTGAGATTAATCTCAAAGTTTCAGTTTTTTCTCACAAATTTCAACTATTCATGCTCAGACATTTTTAAGTGTTTTCTAGAAAATTTCTGAGATTAATTTCAAAATTTCCAAATGTTTTCCAGCAAATATTCAACATTTGGAAAATTTTTAGATGAATGTCAAAATTTTGGATTTTTTTTCTAGCAAATTTTCGACTTTTGAAACTCAGACATTTTCTTGTGTTTTCTGTAAAATTTCTGAGCTTAATCTCAACATTTGAGGCTTTTCCAGCTCAGAAATCATCTTTCAAATAAATTTTGCTTGCAGAATGATTTTGTGCAAAAAAAAATTTAATGAACGTGTATTGTATAGCCCATAGAGCTATGCTATGCTAATCCTTTAAAGGCACCTTTAGCAGGTTCCTTTAAAGGACTTTAGGGACTGTTGACACGTGGCTTTCACTGAGGCAAGACGGCAGCACCGGTTTTTATATCAACAGCTTCAGGAAACTGTAATACAGGGCAACTCCCTCAAAGTAAAAAGCTCCGACAGACAGAAACAACTTGTGTGTTTTATATATAAGGACAGAAAAAGTGCAAAAATGTTGACTAGACAGATGTGAGAACTCGCTCTTCAGCAAATTAGGACTTACTTATCTTGACCTTCAGAGAGGCAACTCAGACAAGGATATTCCCTAAACATTATAAACATAACCATGAGTTCAACACACACATAATGTAATAACATTTTCCATTACAAGTACAAATGACCACCTGAACCTTTTATTGCAAGGCAACAGTGCAAATATCTTGAAATAAGACAAAACTAGCTTACAGGTAACATTTAAGCAAGATATGAGTTTGTTTAGAGTCGATAATTCCTCAATATTGATGAAACCGTACTATCTACGTTGGCAAATTATTGAACTTTTATACATGTTTTGTTTTAAGTGAAATAATCTGTCAATGGAGCATGTAGGCTGTCATCAATATTATGGAGTTATTTACTTAAAACAAGCTCTTATATTTTTCTGAAAAGTTACCTGTAAGTTGGTTTTGTCTTATTTCAGGTGTAAGGCATTTCAGCTACCAGAATTACTTCATAAGATTTTCTGTTTTTGCAGTGTAGCTATTATTCAAATGTGTGGGAATAAAAAGTCTCTGCCAGGTCATTTTTGGGGAAAATAGTGTGAAATATCTTCATAAGTTGGTAATGGTTTGTTCACATCCAAGGAAAATGCTTTGCTTTTTTTATCATTTCTACATGAATCTTGTTTCTTAAAACTAGAAATCATGTAACCCAGCTGTGTTTCCAGTCCAAAGCAACACAAGCCAAGCTGTTAAGCAGCAAGGAGTCCGATTTGAATCATCTGAAGTTTTTCCTGGCCTGCTCATGACGAGCCGCTCGCTTTGCTCTTTCTTATTCAGAGCAACTTATCTAACTCGTTGAGGGACGAGTCAAGATTCTTCCATTTCATCTGCCAGCATAAATCACAGCTTTCAGCAACAGAGGGGGAGCCAGGCCGGCCGTTCCTGTTTGCCCCCTGTGGCGCCCCCGGCCCTGTTCGCCACTGGTTGCCCTACCATGTGCTCTGTATGCACAATGAGCTGCAGCCAAAGCACAACCTCAGCTACACTGCTCTGTTTGGTCCAGGAAGATGTGGCAACATTCCTGTGTGTGAGAAATTAACATTGATTGATTGATTGTCTTCTTCATCCACAGATCGAGCTGCATGTTCATCTTGATGGATCCATCAGAGTTCAGACCATTCTAGATGTTGCCAAGTAGGTGGATTTGCTTTTCTTTTCTTTTTCTTGAATACTAACATATTAATGCTCTTTCTTATCTATTTATGTAACAAATAAATAAATAGATAAACTTAAATATATTTATTTGTGTTTTTGCACCTGCTTGCTTATGTCTACAAAACACTCCAACCTCCCCACCGCCCTCGAAATATTAGCAAGTATTTTTCATGTAGTTTCTAGCACAAATATTTTATTACAACTTAAAATAAGACAAAAGTAACTTTTTATAAAGAGATAACAGCTTGGTTTAAATGAATAAGTCCTTAACATTTTATGAAAAAAGTGCTGGCTCCACTAGCACACTGCAAAAACATAAAGTCTTACCAAGTATTTTTATTTGGTTTCTAAAAAGTAACTTACAAATAACTTTTTAGAAGATATAGGAGCTTGTTTTAAGTAAGTAAAAGTAAGTACTACTTCCACTAGAAATTAGAAACTAGAATTAGAAATGAAAATAATAAAGAATTATTTGCTTAAAAAAGCTTTTATCTAAAGTTACTTTCAAGTATTTTTATTTAATTTCATGTGCGCCAGAAATACCTGGTAAGATTTAGTGTTTTTCTTGGATTCTATCCTAATTGTGTGGTTGATTTAATTACTTCAGGGTTTCTGCTGGCATCAACGTAGAGAGGTTGTGTAATGAAATATAAACCTGTGTTTGTGTGACCTTTGACCTTCTGGATTATGTACAATTGAACGTGAGCGTGTGAGTTCTGAGTATACAGCAGTCAAGTGAGTTGATTGCCGTATCGCTGATGAGTAACACAAACGATTATCACAACATAACACAAGAATTTCCACCATTAAGTCGTAACATTCTGAACTTTGACAAGTGAAGTAAATTTGTAACTTTGGTATCTCAGGTCAAAAGTAAACATTTCCAGTTCTCAATGTTGATGTGCTAGAAGCAACCTAAGGATTTAAGTGAGTTTCACAGGGAACAAAATTGCAACATTTGTTACATTTTCAGCGGCTGCTGTTCGTTTTCACACTGCACTGTGTCAAACCAACCAAACTATTAAAAATATGTTCCCCTCCTCACCTGCGGGGGCACTGCACCAAGAACTGCTGCAGGAAGCAACACAAAACCCTCTGAAGAAGAAACTGAGCGCAACTTCCTTCTTCAGGAAACGCAAACAAAAATGGAGTAGTGTCAGATTTTAGCAGTTTCAGGATTTTTCTTTTGTATTTTGTAAACAATCATGAGCCATTTCTCGTGCTAGCGTTTGTTTTGGTTGTTTTTACCCAGAATGCCCTGCGCTGTAGTCCACTTCCTGCTTTTGGAGCAGTCTCCAGTCTGATTGGCGTCCACATACGCATTCAAACGGCACTAGTGTTCACTTCAATCAAACCGAGGTTTTTGAGCGGACCAGAGTTTGTTTTTTGGTCCCAATCAGAGTTTGATTGCGCATTCACACCTCCCCAAACAAACTGGACTTTCTAGAAAAATGGACTGCAGTTCGATTAAAGCAGACTGGACATGGCTGGTGTGAATTACCAACAAAACTGGTAATTTGTTTTATTGAATTTACCAGTATTTATTCTGTCACTGGTATTTCATTGAAACCAAATGGGATGTGGTCCACCACAGCGATATGTAGATGTAGCCAAAATGGTGATGGTGTTGGTTTGATTCGTGGCTGTAGGTCCTGAGATGAAAAGGATCTTTCAGTCTAAAGAAAGCATCTTGAGAAGCGAGGGAGCATAGTTTTCCATCGGCCATGAAAAGATTCTGGCAAACAGTCAGACATTACAGAAAGGGGAAGCTGTCAACGCCGTTTGCAGCAACTCTGATCTCATGGAATCCATTCTGGTGGTGGACGGATATCAATCAAAGAGCTTCAAAACCCAACCGACTGCATCTTGTAACAGACGGACTTCAGTACAAGTTTTTCTCCATTTACAGCCAGAAATGAAAATCATTTCCAGAGAGCTAAAAGTTCAGCTATCTTTGAGAGGTGAAAAAAATGAAAAGGGTTTTCTGCTTTTTGGGTTGGAGGCCTTCCAAATTTATCCCAGCGGGTTTGTTTTTGGAGGGAGGAGGTCTAGCTAAGGGAAGAGCGAGTTATGGTGGAAAGGTTGCATCTTCCAGCTGGATTTGGAAAGCCCAAATATCCCACAGAAGAGTAAAGCGGTGAGAAAAGAAGTTCTGGTGACCTCTGCTCAGACTTCTTCCTCCAAATCCCAACGGGAAGCGCTCCAAAAAGCAGAACGACGGTTCAAAATCCATATTAGTGAATTCTTTCTGTAGGGAATAGTTTCTAATTTTATATACTTTATAAACTTAAACAGTACAGCTGTATACATTTCATCATGGAAAAAAAGAAAACTGAGTGGTTGCCTCGTTTTAAGTTAATGCAAAAATTCATATTCTGCATGTTTTTATACTTTCATTTGAGTCTCAACTTCTAAAAACAACCCAAGTGCTTCAAAAATAAACACCCAGTCAATTTTTTGGCTATAAGTTAATGTTTTGTTGTTAAGTCACTTTTAATGGTCACTGAGTCGTTACCTAGCAACGCCAGCACAGCATAGCCTCGTTACCTAGCAACCCACGCTGAGCTCCAGCGCATTTGGTCAGCTGCAGAGGTGAACAGAGTAGCAAAAAATTGTACTAAAGTAAAAGTAGTACTACTTTAACATATTTTTACATGAGTAAAAGTAAAAAGTCTAAGAAATTACTCAAGTAAGATTATAAAAGTATTTGGTAAAAAACTGCAGGTGTGTGTCTGTTTCTGGTGAATTTTTGTTTGTTTTTCATTCAGTGAGTAGAGAACCCAGAAATTTTAAGTAGAAGTAGTTTCATAATAAAATTAATCAAGTATAAAAAGTAAAATAAAAAAAAATAAAAAATGTCACTCAAGTAAATGTAATTGAGTAAATGGTACCTCAGATATCAGCATCAGTATCAGAAATAAAAAAAACTGGATTGGTGCACCGCCAAAATAAAGTAGCTGTTTTTATTTTTACACTATCTTTTAACAATATCTTCCATTTCTCCGTCTTTTATCCATCCAGGAGACGAGGCATCTCTCTTCCTGCAAACACAGCCGAGGAACTGAAGGAGAAGATCATCCTTCCCGAGCCGGCCACTCTCACCAAATTTTTGGAAAAATTCGAGGAGTACATGCACGTGATTGCGTAAGTATCGACGCAGCAGCTTCTTGAATCTCATAACTGTAGAGGGAGTTTCCCTACAGGAGGTGCAAAGTGTGACAGTGGGGTCAGAGTTCACCTTGAGAGCTGAAGTCCAGTTTCTCATAACTGCAGTTACGTTGCAGCCAAAGTCCTTCAAAAAGGCCGGGTGTGATTGATGGAATTGGTCTGTAAAGCACAGGAAGATTATGCAATGTAACTCTGCCCCACAGCAGGGGGCGTCACTTTTAAATTCCAGACATGTAGAACAGGAACACGGCATTATTGAGATCAAGTGTCACCTTGGCAACCAACCAGAAAAAACACAGTAAACTTATTCAGGAGAGCCTTTCATGTGTCACTCTGCCTTATTTTTAATCCTGAACTCTGAAGAACAGACCAAATACAGTCTTTCAGCCCTGAACGCCGCCGGTGTTACACCATATTCTGTCACCATCATACATTGTGACCGCTGTTGCAGTTTTACACCATACTTTGCCATACTTAAGCTAAAGGAAAAATAAAGAAAAAAAGGTAAAGAGAGGATAAAAAGTGACATCTTACCACTGTTCACAGAACATGACAGCTCTCATCAGATATTGTGAACACATTGTAACTTATAGTAAAATATAAATTACTATTGACACGATTAAGTGAACTTGTTGCATAGGGTCAGTATTTAAATTCTCTGTTTACAGAGCATTATGAAGGTTTCTGTGACAATTTATATTGCTATAGTTGCAATATTAGTGGTAAGTTGTTGATTGTTGGACTTTTTCTTTATCTTTCGAGGAATGGCAAAGTATGGTGTAAAACTGCACCAGCGCCTCCTATGGTTACAGAATATGGTGCAGTGGGTTGGACTGCAGCGTGCAGCCGTGCTGAATGGACCTTTCTTCTGTGCAGCTCGAACATTAGGGAACTTGCTGGCTGGGTTTAGCTCTTGCAGGGCAGTAGTGTGGCTCTGTGTGAGAGGAGGATGCTGCAGAACAAAAGTCATTCAGGTGGGCGGCGTTCGCTGTAAACGCTGGAAGCGTTTTGTTCTGTGACATGTAGCAAAATAAGTCCTATATGACAATAAACGTGCGACAGAGAAGAATTTCTGAAGGATAAAAACTTCATAACCACATTGTCACTGGACAGCAAATTTTGTTGGGCAATAAATTGTTCCAGAACTTATTGTGATAAATTGCAATATTGTTGTTTTGAGACAATTTTCAAGTAATGTAATAGTAAAAATGGCATAATAATGCAAGAATACATTCTCAAAGATCAATAAACACTGTTCTACTAGTTTTACACCATCTTTCACTAAATTATTTGCACTAGAAACTAGACTAAAAATACTTGAAGTTTTGTGTTTTGCCATTTCTGCTCCAGTTCTGACCAGCATTGTTACTCTAATGCTTACACGTGCAAAATATGTGCAAATTTTACATGTGCTTTATAGTTAACTAATAAGTTAAAATTTAGTCAGTTTGAGCAAAACAAGTTCACCAGAAACCGTTTGATACAATCGTACCAGCTGCACTTGAACTATACCAGATCAGCTCTCTTTTGATCTCAGTATTTCAATGTCAGTATTTTGCACAGTTCGTGATCTTATCACACATCCGCAGACAAAACTTACTTGCGTTAATTCCTGTCAGTCTGTGGTTTTCAAGATCCTTTTTCACCAAATTAAACATGCAGTAAGAAAACAAACAGGAAGCACAGCGATATCTCGTAACGACTCACATAAAGACGCTGCAATAAAAAGACGAGAACATGAAGAGAATCTAAAGGAATTTGAATGTAGAAATTAATTTTTTCTCATGCTGTGCTTGTAAATAAAAGTACTCAACAAGCAAGTCAAGCTGATAAATGGATCAAACGTAGAAGAATCTGGATCAGAACGAACAAGAATAACAAGTCGACCAGCCAACATTTTTTGGACTGGAAGGCTTCCATGTCCAGACTGGGAGTGTAAAAGATTTTACACTCCCAGCTCAGGTGGCATCACAGAAACTATAAAGATTATAAAATAAAGTCATGAACCAGTTCTTCTGCATCTTTGAGGAAATGTTTCTCCTAAATATAGATGTTATAGAAGTGAACAAAGGCTGCGATTGAGGTTTGTTTGACACATGATACACAGAAATTGCCTGATCAAAACCAGCTCCAAGATTCCTGACATAAATGTATAATTGGCTTGTGAAAAACAAAGTTTAACTTCAACCTGAATTTTAAAAACAAGACAGTGTACAGTGCAGAACAAAGGTCAGTCTTTTTTTATTGTTGTTTTGCTTCTGCAGGCTTTCTGAAAGTTTTTCAGGAACGTCTTACTCCTTATTACGAAGCTATAAAGGACTAAAGATATTTGGATTGGTTTGTCACTTTTGCATAGCACTACAGATAAAGTACAGGTCTTCTGCTAATATGACTGCTAGAAATGAGGTTTAAAAATAACCTGAAATAAATTAACCTTTGACTCCAGTGAACAAATGTAGAAAAATCCAACTCTCTTTTAATATATGTAATGTTTTAAAATAAAATCCGAGTAGGTCAGAGTTGTTGACATCCATTTAAATTGACATAAAATTAAAATGTATTTTTACCTTTTATACTTTAATCAGGTCAGTCTGACTGGGAAGTTTTAATGAATGATGAGTGACTTGTTGTTTCCTTGAGGAGTAAATGTGATGTTACACAGAGATCAATTTTGAATTGATCTTCATAAACCATTGAAGTCATGTTTAAAAAGTTTCAATTAACAAACAGGTTTTTCCTTCTTAGTAAATAAATTAACAACAAATGTTGATTTTAATGCTGTTGGAAAGAATAAAATTAAATAAATGTATTTAGGAAGAAATGACAGATTAGCGCCACTAAAATAAAAAAATCAAACTTTTTTTCTCTGAAGATTAAAGTCAGAAATCTGAGACTGAAATTTGAATTTTGAGATTTAATTCTGAGATTATGGTAAGTCTTTTTTTCAGTGGCATTGATCTTCTTTTTACCGCCTTGTTGCTGAAATTTTCTATACAAATTAACGTGATTGATCGATTAATTGATTGATATTCAACACTACCTCCCTTACCTTTTAGCTGAGATATCAAGTTGAACAAATAACATTAAATAGTTAATGATAAGCAAAAATACTACTGATAAAAAGCTGAAAACTCAGCCATAAGAAGTGTTACGGTACACCACATGATTTTTATCACATCAGCATTTCTGTTGCTCATTTTTTATTTTTCCCAGATGATGGATTACTGATTGTTAATGACTCAAAGCGTTTCATCTCCGTTTCCATTTCAGCGGCGACAGAGACGCCATAAAGAGGATCGCTTACGAGTTCGTTGAGGACAAAGCCAAGGAAGGAGTCATTTACGTTGAGGTCAGGTACAGCCCACATCTCCTCGCCAACTGCGATGTTGGCAAACCCATTCCTTGGAACCAGGCAGAGTGAGTGTTTTTTATTCATTTATTTCATTCTTCCCTGGCTGTGGTGGGGTGTGTTGCATTTGTTTTGTGTTTTTGTGGACAGAGGAGACTTGAGCCCGGATGAGGTGGTGCGTCTGGTTAACGAGGGCCTCAGCGAGGGGGAGAGGGCCTTCAATATCAAAGCCAGGTCCATTCTATGCTGCATGCGCCACATGCCAAGTAATGACCTGTTCATGCTCGTGTCTGCCAAAACACGCTTGTGAGATCAGGGTCCTGTGTGCTAATGTCTTGTGTCATCGAAGCTCAGCCTCGGTTATTCTTTCAAAAAGACTCGATTGGTTTTATGCTTTAGAAATTTTTAAAAATCTTCTCCAGAACAAAATGTGCTTTTAATGAGAACTCCAAGAAATGTCTAAAGCCCATTAGTTAGGGTGGAGAAAACTGTGGAACATAATGGTTTTAAAAAAGGAAAGAAAATAGTTGCTAGCATGGAATTTTTTGTCCTGATATAATTATTACTAAGAGAAAATAAAAGATAAAAGTAAAAAAAATAGATAAATAAATGGATGAAAATAAAGTCAAAATAATACAAGAATAAAGTAATTTGACACATTTAAGTCAGATTTAAATGTATTTCCTACCTTGCAAAGTTTTGAAAGGAGGATTAAATCTATTCTTAAATAAAACAAAAGATAAAATATCTGAAAAAACAGAACAAAATCCTGCAGCTTTAATCAAAAAGAAGCATTTTCCAACCCATGGAAGCTTATTCCTCTGATATTTGGTTTGCAGCACTTTCAGCACCAGCTGGTGTTACTGTGTTAAAGGAAGCAGCAGTGACAGTAACATGAACTGCAGTAACATGAGCTGCTCTGTTCCAGCAACTGTTTCCATGCAACGCAACAGCCATATTAACTTCACATGCGAAATAAATGTGAATATGTTTTAAATAAACCCAACGGGAAACATTATGCAGATGTCCTAGGTGGAAATAAGATTATGTTTTGTTTTAGAAATATGTTATTATTCAGTTTTTATAGCAGTAAATATATGATTTAAAGCAGCTAAACAACAAATTAGTTGAATATTTTTGAGATCTCCTCTTGCACAGTTACGTGAGTGTTCATGTCTCTCATGTCTCCGCAGTAAATATGAGACGGCGACACATAAACCTTTCACCAGCAAAATCTCATTTTGACTTTTCTAAGTTAAGCTCAAGAATCCAGCTGCTGGCTGAGCTTCAAATTTCCTGCACAGACCTGAGAAGAATCCATCTCAAAACCTAAAACTAGTCATAATGTTAAATTCTGCAGCCTGCATGTCGATTCATGTTTTTCTAGGCTCAGGATTTCCCTGGATTTATTCAGATGTCTCGTTTCTTTTGCACACTGCACACATTGTGTTCAGTTATCAGGCCTAAAACGTGTCATAATGGAAGTTTGAACTGGTTCCAGGCTGGTCCATTGAAGTGGTGGAGCTGTGTAAGAAGTATCGGGATGATGGCGTGGTGGCCATCGATCTGGCAGGTGATGAGTCGATGAACCTCGAAGCAAACCCAGAACACAGGATTGCCTACGAGGTGAGCATGGGAAATCATTAAGATATTAAAACATGGAAAAACAGCAGAATTAAATGACAAACAAACGTCTTACCTTAGAAGTGAGTTTCCACTTTTACTACAAATCTTTCAGGAACTACACAGGACATGTCTCGGTATACACTACAAAAACACAATATCTTACTGCCTATTTTTGGTCTAGTTTTTAGAGCAAATATTTTAGTACACTTGAAATTATATAAATCTAACTTTCAACTAAATTTACAGCAACATAGTATAAAAACTTGTGTTAAGTCAATAATTCCTTAAAAATTATTTTAAAAAAAGTGCTGGTCTCCCTGGCACACTGTAAAAACATAATATCTTACCAACTATTTTTGGTCTAGTGTTTAGTGAAAATATCTTGAAATAAGATAAAACTAACTTACAAGTTTTCAGCAAGATTTAGTAGCTTGTTGTAAGTGAATTATTCCTTAATATTTATGAGAAAGTTCTGGTTCCATTGGCAGATTATTTCACTTATAATGTGGGAAAAATATCTTGTTATAAGTGAAATAATCTGTCAATACAACTAGGACTTTTTCATAAATATTAAGGAAATATTGACTTAAAACAAGCTCCAATATCTTGCTTAAAAGTTATTGTAAGTTAGTTTTGTCTTATTTCAAGTGTACTAAGATATTTGCAGTAGAAACTAGATAAAATACTTGGTAAGATTTGGTGTTTTTGCAGTGAGAAGACTATTACAGACATTCAAATACACATCAAACACAAACAGAATACATAATAAAACATCAATGCCATATCGCATCATCATAATCATTATCAAATTTCTTTTAAATACAGAAAGTAAATTAACACCTTTAACTGAAAAGCCTCTTTCCATCGTTGCTTATTTGAAAATCTCAGTTGTGTTCGCTTTCTCTTCTTACAAATCTGTTTTGAGTTTAGGTCTAAGATTATTACTTTCTCCATGACACGTTTTTCTGAAACTCCAATCTCCAGTTTGTCCAGTTTTCTGCTTTTCTGTTCTCGTTCTTCCAGTTTAATAGTTTTAGGTTTTCATTCATGCCAACATTTCTTTCTGCGCTGAAGCATGAAGAAGTTTGTTTACCTGTGAAAAGCTTTGGATCGAATACAAGTGAACTGCCCACGCTGATCTTATCTATAGAAACCTGTACCGATGATTGAAATGTAAACCTTATTCAGCGAGGAGAAAGAGCAGAGTCCTGTCCGAAAGCAAGTTTTATCATCTATGGTTTATGATCTCAGATATAAATGTGCCGAGTAAGCAGAAGTGGGCAGAGTACCCAAAAATTGTACTCAAGTAAGAGCAGCATTACTGCAACATATTTTACTCAAGTAAAAGTAAAAAGTAGCTGTCCAAGAAATTACTCAAGTAAGAGTAAAAAAGTATTTGGTAAAATGTTTACTCAAGAACTGAGTACCTGATCAAATTATCAACCATTTTCTATTTAAAAATTACATCATCAGATGAACCAAAGTATAAAGTTAAATGGAGATTTTGGCATTTAAGGACCAAAATGACATTAATTTATACTAGCAGCAAAAAAATAGCAAAAGAAAATTTTTACAAATCAGTTTCTTTCAATAAAACACTTATAAAACTTTAACAAATACTATAGTTGTGTCTTTGTCTGGTGATTTTTTTGTTCAAATATGTTTGATTTTCATTGAGTGGGTAGAGAATCCAGAAAAATACTCAAGTAAAAGTAAAAAGTACAGCATAGTAAAATTACTAAAAATGTTATTCAAGTAAATGGAATTGAGTTAATGTTACTACTATAAGCACAAAATGCTGACAATCTTGAAATAAAACCAGATGACATAAACATGGGGAGTATTTTATGTCTTTAGATTTATGTGAAGTTTCATTGTGATTTTTTTAAGTGAGCTGGAGAAGTTGCAAAATGTTGCTTCAGTGAGAACAAAACAAAGCGTTGCAGATGTGAAAGCCAGATGTTTGGCCGCGCTGCTTAGTTTCTCATATGTTCCTTGATGGATGTGGTTCCCAGGAGGCCCTTCGATGTGGGATTCACCGCACGGTTCACGCAGGAGAGGTGGGCCCGGCGTCGGTGGTGAAGGAGGTGAGCCGCTCCACAGTAACGGCCAGCGTTGCTCCAAGGTTTGGCCGACACGTCTGACATCTTAAATGTGTGTAAACGAAACACTGAAGCCACGTCACAACAATAGAGATGAGGGCGAAGAGCCAAGCGCAACAAGCAGAGCGGAGTTTTGTGTCGACTGATTGGAGGTCAGTGGAAGAACAAACTGGGAAGGACAATAGAAGCGATCGACTGAATGTGTTTTGTTTCAACAATGAGGAAGCTGGTCAACAACACAGCGAGCCAATTCTGAACCTGCAGAAGAAGTTTAAACTGTCCTGACGTGTGAATATCTTAACAAAGAAGCAACATGGAGGCAATGAACGGGGAAAATGTCCAAACCAAACCTTACCTGCTGTGAGGTGGTGAAGATAAAACTGGGAGTAAATGAAACGTACAACTGAAACCAGATATTCTGTTTTTCTACATGACAGAAAAATCAGAGGGGCTTTTTTAATCAATTTCTTCAAATTCAGACATTAATGCCTTTAAATAATTAAGGGAAATCTCTGATGATCATGTCATGCCTTTATAAGCTTCCTTTAAAGGGGAACCTAGAATCAGAATTTCACATTTTGTATGTTTTTATTTTACTTCCATCTGGGTTTCTTCTGCTTTTAAAAACAGGCAGAGCATTTTAAAAAAAAAAACTAAGTTAAACATTTTTAACTTACTTAGTTAAAAATGTTTAACTAAGCGTTGCAGACGGCTCATGTCTGCGAAATGAGCCGTTTCAAAAACCTTCCGAATGTAACGTCACAAATCAGCAGGCGCTGCCCCGTTACCTAGCAACCCCAACCAAGCCAGGCCCCGTTACCTAGCAACCCAAGCAGAGTTCCAGACCATTTGGTCAGCTTGTTTTACCTCTGAATTCGCTGGAAAAGACAAGAGTTTTGTTGTCGACTTTACCAGCCAGAAACCATTTCCACTCGAGGATTAATAAAGTGATTCTGATTCATTTTTATAATTAATAAGAAAGAATAAAAGTGCTTATTCTTCTTAAAGGTTTGGTTATAATTACAACTAGAAAAAAAGCTAATCTCAAGTAAATCATGAATTTATCAAAACTGAGGCGTTCAGTGTATATCAGGTTAAACTTGTCGGAGATTTTGTTGTTTCTTAACTTTTTTTTTGCGTGTTTGTTTGGTGTTTGAGGCTGTTGAAGAGCTGAAGGCCGAACGAGTCGGACACGGCTACAACACGCTGCAGGACCCAGCCCTGTACAGAAAACTGCTAGAGCAAAACATGCACTTTGAGGTAAACAACCAACTTCACAAGCCTGTCCATCTAAACAAAGTCCTTATTTTATTCTCTTGTATTTATGATGGCATATTATGGCCACGCTAAGAAAAAATTAAATAAGATTGCAAGAATAAAGTCTTAATATTTTGAGAATAATGTCATATTATCACCGTGCTCTCAAATTATTTTGTCCTTATTCTCATAATTTTATTGTATTTTTTTCTTTGTGTGGCCCAAATACTTTATATTATGTAAGCATCCTGAAAGTATTTCCTCCTGATTTTTAAGTGTAGTTTTAGTCATTTTAGTGGTGAACTCCCCATGGAAGTGGAGATATTGCGCCCTCTAGTGGAGACATGAGTTGAATGAAATGTTCTCCTTGCAGATGTGTCCCATTTCCAGTAAGCTGACAGGTGCCTGCAACCCAGACTTTACCAAACATCCCATCATAACGTGAGTTTTTTTCCCCTCACATTGAAATATAGATTAAAACAAAAAGGTTCATGAAGCCGGGATTTATTTTGCTTCTGCAGGTTTAGAAAGGACAAGGCTAACTACTCCCTGAACACAGACGACCCTCTGATCTTCAACTCCAACCTGCTACTCGACTACAGCGTTGTGCACCAACACATGGGATTCACGGAGGAGGAATTCAAACGGCTGGTGAGATCAAATGCAGTTTAATAATAGCACCAGATCACAGGGAGAAGCCATTTAAATGAGAGGAGAACACGGCGTCCATTTGCCTTTTATCGCTGATTATTTGAACGAGAACAAAGCCGTGCTCTGAAAAATATTCCATCTTAGTTCTGTTTAACAATTCAACTCCTTTTATGCAGCATAAACTCTTAATTCCACTAAGAAAAACAACAAAGCAGGTTTGCATGAAACATGGCCTTGCATAAGACCGTAGAGAAAAAGAAACTGGCATTTGGATTTGCACAACTGAGTCACCTCAAAGCCTGAACAGCTCAACCTTAACGTAACAGATTTGCTCACCAGCTCCATTAAAGGTCAGTGATTATATTAAATACCAACATGTAAATAAATTAAAATCAATGGACTGTTTCCTGACTGTTACTGATGATATTTGCACTCCAGTTCTGTAAAGTGGCCAAAACAATTCAAGGGTTTTGCAGATATTTATTTCTCAAATGTCCTTTAAGGTCTAACTGCAGCAATTCATTAAAGTTGAGGCCTAAACTTTGACTGACCACCTGCATTAATTTATTTTTGCATTTAAACATTGGAACTGGAAGACATTTGAAATATCCTAAATAATCAAAACAACAGAAACAATAAAATGAATTCTGAAGTCTTTGTAAACAAAACTGTCTTAAAAAAGGATAGTTGAGACCAAAACACAAGATGGAAGATCAGTTTTCATAGAAAGAGAAAATCAAGCAAATGAAAATGATTAAGTTTGTTTTAGTTTATCAAGCGATTAATTGATTTATTGTGACAGGCCTTAACTGCAGCTTTCACATACTGAGGCCAGTAAAGTCTGAAAATGAGCTTTTCAGACAAACCCTGGTCTTTATATTGAGCTGCTCACACTGACTTATAATCACTTAATCAATGCATTTGATTAGAAAAAGAGCAGAAGAAGCTGAAATCCATTTCCTCTCATCATCCTGAGCCAAACAGGAGGGAGTTCAGTGCTTACTGAATGGGAACTTTGTCGTTTTGTCTCCTAGAACATCAACTCTGCAAAGTCGAGCTTCCTCCCAGGGGAGGAGAAAGAGGAGCTTCTCCACAAACTGTACGAAGCGTACGGGATGATGCGAAGCACCGCCCTCTAAAACACCACCTGACCTCTTAACCGGCTCCCAACGACACAAAGAAATGTGGTTTCACTGCTGAGTGACCGACACGAAGCCTGGAGAACATCAGACAAGCTGGTTACCACTTCACTTCCCCCCGTCATCCGGTTTCATCTCAAGAACTTCTTACATACCTCGACAGTTTTTATCCACGAGGCTACATTCCTCTGGAAGGTGCAGAAACAGCCGAGGGTTGTCGTTTCATCATCTCATCTTGAGTTTACATGTTTTTGTTATGAAGACGAGCTTTAAAATGCAGTTATTCGATATTCATAAACACATGCAGCCTATAGACGCCGGCTTGTTTTTTTTTTTGTTGTTTACATCCCGTAGAGGTAAATTGCAGCGCTAAAAGATGATGGGAAAACTAATTGATTTAAGAGCAGAATATGAGAAAACACATGCGCACAAGCAGTTAATGTGCGTTTTGCTCTCCACATAAAACGAACCCGGGACCAGATGCATGAAACATTCATGAAAATATAGATGATTACAGTTTTCTAACCATTAGTCAGTGGGAGACGTAATGCAAACACATTAACTTTATTCCCACTTCCATCTTTAATTCTGGGAGGATGCGAATCACTAACACAAATAATGTTGTTGCACTAATGAATATAAACAACTGGTGCCAAACTGGAAGAAAGTAAAGCAAATTATTCTTCAGAGGTAAAAAAGAGAAATGGTTTGATTAACGACAAGCTACGTCTCCTGCTTTTTCTGCATCGGATGAATAAATGGTTTATTGAATCTGTCATCCAGTTTTACTGACTATTAGGAATTATGAAGAACTAACAGCAGCACAAGAGGAAAAAACAAACTTCAGATTCATTCTTCCTTTTAAGACACTTTAGCAAAATGCTGGAAGACGAGTCTGAGTGAAACACGACTTCAAATCTAAATATATGCTTAAAACTAATAAGAATTTTTTTTTCATTTCTCATTCTTTTTTATGGTTAATCTTTTTCTTTTAAGATTTTTTTTATTCAGTTTTATCAGGTTTTAGTTATGTTTTTGTTCAGTTTCTCATTCACACAAGAAAAGATGCTCGTTTCTTTTTTCCACCCCACGTTTCTGCATTTGGCCCCTGGAGAAAAAGCAGGTGAAAAAAGCTCCATACCAAAAGTGCAGTCTTATGTGTGTCCACTAGGTGGCATCGCGATGTCACCCAAGCGGAAAAAACACAGCCTCTGTGTTTTTTGTTTTTTTTACTTTTCTTTTGATGTAAATATTTAAAATATTTTCATTTAACTAGAACAGAAAAGCTCTTCTTTCTCAGCACTCATTTGTAGCTCTTATATAAAAAAAAATCTGCTATTACAATAAAAGCCATTTAAAAGACAGTTTTGTTCTGCTTTTGAAATCTTTTCACATCCGATTGCTAAAATTCACACTACTTCAGCAAAGAATTGTATGGTGGAGCATTAGAGCCATTATAGACACAAATAAAAGGTACATTTCCACTAAACTCAAATTGGGAATATTGGAAATTTTATAGACAAAAAAAATTGAGCTTCAAAAGTTGAAAATGTTTTACATTTTCTAGAAAAAAGAACACTTCTGAGCTTGAAAAGTAAAAAAAATAGCTTGAGAAAATAAAAAAATCTGAAATTTTCTAGAAAAAAATTTCTGATTTTTTTCAAAACATTTTGGGGATTTGAGCTTGAAAAGTACAAAAGATTCCAGAAAAAAAAAATGTCTGAACTTTAAATGTCAAACATTTTCAACTTTAGAAAATCAAAATTTCTCTTTTTTTTTTCTCACAAATTTCTCTGTTTTTGAGTGGAAATTTACTTATTTTGTTGACCTACAATGTCCCTAACACACCGTTGTACAAACGTCTGTTTTCTTTATTGTGCATAGCAATAAATGAACATGGCAGCCATGCTGGATGGAAATTTCAACACCATCTTCATGTACACAACAAGCTGCGTTCAGAAATATTTATGGATCTAATTAACATGGCCTTTTGCTGCTCCCAGATCTGCAGCCTTCTGTAACCCACAACCTGGACGGATTCCTAGTGTAAGAACGTTAATTATCTCTTAGAAACATACAAATGTTACAGTAATTCATCAGTATTTTATTACACAAAGAATAGTTCTATCACAAAGTTATCACTTAACATTTAGCAATAAATATGAAGTCTTTACTTGACAGTAAAATGGAGACGATACTAGAAAAAAAGTGGAACAAGGGAGTCACAAACGCACACAGACGTGAAAAGAGAACGACAAACGGATGATAATGAATCCATGACACAGTTCCATTCTAGGCCGGAGCGTTGCCTTTAGTTATAAATAATTTTGTTTAGCTCAGTTCTTCTCCTCAGGCATTAATCCAAAGTTTCTGTGCTTCCTCATCCTGTCAGGAAATACAAATGACTTACAGAGTATAAAGCAAAGGATCCCATTTTCCACTTCCACTCAGTTCTCTTAGCCATGTTACTAACTGGTCCGGTAAAAAAGAAGAAAGAAGAAAGAAGTGGGCGACATTTGGGAGGAGGGAAGCTCCAAACAGGCCGGCAGTGAATGAAAGTGTCCTCAGCTCCAGAAAGGACGGCTAATGTTCCACCTCTTCATTTCCCTCTCTGCGTTTCTCCACGCTGCTTCTGTCTCCTGCTGCCTTTAGGACGGGCCCCCGCCGCCCTGGGCGTCTTGGCTTGTGGAGCCCTCGGCCTCCGGAGCCGGGGAGGCCCCCGGGTCTCCTTCTGTGGAGAGAAACATGATTACAGGCCACATTCAGGGGAAAAAAATACAATTCTGTTAAAAAAACATAAAAATCTTCCTACAGCGACTGGGACTGAAACAATTAATCAAATTAATCATAATTAACTGAATCAATCATGATTAATCGATTATTTTAATAATCGCCAACTAATGTAGTAATCGACTGATTGTTGACCGGAGCATACAGATTGAAGAAAAGGTCAAAGAACAACATACTCAAAGCAGTAATTAAGCCAAAACTGTACAAAATATCTGATTAATCATGATTAATCATAACTAATCAATTATTGGAATAATTGCCAACTAATTTAGTAATCAATTGTTATTGGAGCATACAGGCTAAAAAAGGTCACTTACTCAAAGAACAACATACTCAAAGCAGACATTAATCTAAAACTGTACAAAATATATGACTAATCGAATTAATCATGGAGAATGTGTCCATTTTTTAAATTTGATTAATCAATTAATCATCAGAATAATCAATTAAACGTCAGAATAATATATTACTTAGGTAGTGATAGAGCCTTAGCAGTGACATAATGTCAGTCTGACACGAGTTTGTTTCCCAAGAGCTCCTTCTCTCACTAGAATAGGTCTTATCTCTGCAGGTCATGGGTCACTGTTTTACAACTTAAAAGAAAGTCATTTCCAGGTAATACAATGAAAAAGTGCATCAGAGCAGAAAGATTTGAGTAATATGAAAGGGAACCAGACACCATTATGAAGAATAATTGAGGGCTGTGTCTGCTGCTGCTGTTCCGGCTCATTTAACACAGAAATCCCACAGCTGAGAAACCAAACACCTGCGTGAGCTGCTGGTTATTGGTGCCTGCAGCTCCAAGATCAGCTGCTCACCTGCACACTTTCTATTATTAGGACACAAAAGAACTGTAATGATCATGAAGAAAATGACGGTTATAAATTTGGGACTGGCACAAACTAAAAGCCTCCGTCTAATGGTGGACAATTAAAGTTTAGGCCAAAGCTAGCCACAGCAGGAAGTGGTAGTTTATGGATTTAAATAGGACTCTTGGAGTCAAATTCATTCAAATTCAGGTTTACATTGTTGCAGGGATATGAGGAACCACCAAGCAGAAAAATATTAGACAAAGAAAAGGATATATTTCCATAGCCAGAAGTTTAAAACACACTCATTTGGGGCTAATGAGTGCAAAATTGTTTTGTTGGGGTTTTTTTGCTAACTTTTAAAATGTTTAGCACACTTAGCTTCCTCTAAATTAATTTACTTATAATTTACGTGGCTGTTTTGTAAACTTTCACTTAAAGTGAATGATTTGTGTTAAAGTGTTAGTTCCAGCAGTAAAGGATTCTTCAATCAACTAAATATTTATATTCAGGCTCTTATTTTGAAGTGGGTGAAGACCTCTTCCTCGCCTCACGTCCTCCATTCTAAAAACTGAAAATTATGTTTATTTTATTCCCAGAATGCCTCAGTTTAAAATCCACTGATCAACCATGATCAATTAAGTAAAATCAGCAACTATAAAACTGAAAGTTTCTGAAGCACTAACAGCATGTGCAATATGTTGAGTCATTGACACATGGTGAGTATCAACATGACTGAAATTAACACTTTAGCATTAGCTTGTGCTAAATACCATGTTGGTATTAGCAAAACTAATGGTTATGATTAGCAGGACTTGCTTTTCAGCTAGCAGTGCACACCTCTGATTATTCCTGATTTGAAATGATTTGCAGTAATTTAAGTATGAATGTTTTGGGTCAGGTGATTAACTTTAACATCCACACATCCATGTTGGTTTTAAAATGATCAATAATCAAGATTTTTGAATGATTCTGGCCACAACAATATTAAACATTAAAGGCTGAGCAACTAATTTAATGAACTTTACCAATTCTGAGAGAATAGTGAACTAATATCCACATCTAAATTGGTAAAAAAAAAACAAAAAAACCCTGTAATTTCTTTTTAACATTCTAAAGAATATTTACCCAAATATTAAAAGGGGTGTTATATAAATGGACACATTTGTTGATTCGTGATTCACACTGGTGCACCCAATTATTGTTTAAAAATCCATAGCAAGTGTATGTAGCATCATCATTCCACCTTGAAAAATACAACTAATGAATTATTAATTCATACTGCAGAGTATTTGAAAACGTCTTCAATTCTTAATTTTACCCTTTATTATTGTGATATAGATGCACAACAATCTGCCTGATCTCTTCACTGAAAAGACAGAGCTCAAATAATCTTTCACTTTCTGCAGAAAAAAAGGCCTTTAGATATAAAACCTGCCAACATCCTGGATACGGCTGGTCAAACAGACACAAATACTCCATCTTTACTCTGTTGCAAAATACTGCAGGCACATTATTATGCTGCAGTCTGGTGCCGACACTCAACATTTCTGAGTTCTACCCATAATTTTATTTTATGAAAGAGTGTGTGCCTTGTGATCAACGTGGAAAAGCCCATAATAAGAACTCTGATCTTTATTTCTTAAATAAATGTTGTGATTTCCCCTACTCCTGCAGGGGATTTAAAAACTGTACACACTGCAGTTAAAATGGAAGGAAGCCGTTTCAGATGTAAAAAAATATATATATATATAAATTATTGCTACAGGTACGATGAAAAACAACTTAGCCACCAATATGCACGATTAAAATTAGCAAAAAATGACAGCAGTGTGCAAAAAATTGGCCCGTATTTTAAAAAAGAGACATTTTTGGTTTTGCAGCAGTCAGGTTTGGAGATGTTGACTATTTTAGAACATAAGTTATTATGTCATTATTATGATATTACTTGAAAATGGCCAAAAACAACAACATTATTGTTTTTCCCAATAACTTCTGGGATAATCTGTCATCCAGTAAAATGTGACATAGTGACAGGCCTAATAAAATGCCACTATACATAATACTACATGTTTAAAGCTGATTGCATGACATTGAGTTCTAGTATCTTCCAGATTTCCCTATTTCTATTTTGATTTAAACAGACCCTGTGAAAAACCGGTTTACTTTCCATTTCCAGCTTCATCTCCTCAGCTGTAAGTAAAACTGTCCTTCCTGGCGTTGGACGCACATCTCCGGTTCCACCCACCTGCAGCCTTCAGATCCATCTCCGCCATGTCTTTGGTGAGCTCACTCGTGCTCGCCGTGGCCGTCCCCTCCCCTGCGATGTCGGGCACGGCGTTCCGGCGGCCTGTGCGGTCACAGTTGATGAAATCCGAGTACGACGTCTCCACGTCCATCATCTGTCCATGACCAGCGCTCTCATTACACCTGAGGGAGGGAGAGAGAGAGAGAGTCAGGCTGCGGCAGAGCGCTAAAAAGAAACACTTTTCTACTCGTCTGCTACTGCTTCCTAAACCAGGGGTGTCCAAAGTACGGTCTGGGGGCCATTTGTGGCCCTCTGGAGGACTCTGTGTGGCCCCCCGACCGCAATTTAAATTCAAAAATACTTTATTGATCCCAAAGGGAAATTAAATGTTTTAACTCATATTAATTCAAAATTTTCAAAGAGTTACTGTAGATAATAATGGCTGTTGGCAGGAAAAAATCTCCTGTAGCTGTCTGTATTGCAGCAAATTTGAAGAAGCCTCTGACTGAAGATGGATGGTCAGGGTTTTCCATCCATTTTTTGATTTTATTATGATAAAAACATCTTTAAAAATATGTGGTACAAAAAAACAACTCTTCTGCCTTGACCTTCATTTAGGACGACAAATTTCTTACACTCAACACAAGAAACCTAAAACAATCTGAAACTGTGGGCCAGTTAGCTTCTCCAATAATTTTCATTTCTACTTTAGTTTATTATTGGCACAAAACGTTTGTCTTAAAATACTTTTTGCGGCCCCAAGGGGGGGTTTAACGTTTTGATTTTGGCAAAACATTTGGACAGAGGAGAAAAAGAGTTACTGGAGAAAAAGTACAATATTTAAGAAGCAACTCTGGATCTTTAGGGTGAAAAAGAGAAAAGCAGAGGAGAAAGAATCAATAAGGAAAAAGTAGAGAAGATCTTAATCATTGTTCTTCCTCTTTCTGAACCGAGACTAATGGAAGCGCTGACATCTTTCCTAAATGCTTGACCTAATTACATCAGGATAAAGGGCCTTCACTTGTTCAGTCCAACCTCTCTTAGAGTCCATTTGTCTCTCCTGAAGGTACTTACACAGCATTTAAAAAGGAGGAGTGGATAAAGCTCCTGTCAATATGAAAATCCGGAGTGGGAGCCTCTGACAGCCAGCTGAGGTGGGGCCAGAGGGAAATATAAATAAAAGAAACCCCATTAGCAATTCACTCCTCGTCCATTTCCTGCTTTCACTCCATTTTGAAATGAATCTTAGATCCGGCCAAGCCAGGAAACCGTTTCCTCGAAGAAAAAGGATGAGGAAGAACCTGCTGCAGGGAGTTAAATAAACGGAGAAAAGCAGCAGCAGAAAGAAAAGGTTAGAAAAAGGGGGCAGAAGCTCTCAGACTGGACACGTCGTCACAACTGCTAAAGGTTTCCCTGGAGAGATACAGCAAGAGCTGAGCAACGAGAGACAAATCACATGAAGAAGAAAAGGAGCCGCCAGAGACGATGACCTCACGCTGACCTGGGGTCGCACACTTCAACTCTTTCACTGAAACTCACATTTCATGCTTTTCCATTGACATTATAAATGAGCAATTTGACATTTCAGAAATAAGTTTGCTTAATTTTAACACACCACTTTAGAAAAAACTCAAGTCTTTTGGTAAAAGTAGGAACTGAAATTGGATTATTTCGCAAAACTGTAATGGAAACCTTTTTTTTCGCATCACTTGAGTCACATGATCAACAACTGGGTGTTGCCATTGGCGCAAACCACAAAGAAGAAGACGACAGAAAACAACTCAATGCTTACACTTGCATGTGAAAAATGCTGCAAACAGCATTGAAAAGCATCTTTGAAAAGCAGAAGTAGAGCCTCCTGCACGACCAACAAGAATGTAGCACGAGGTTTCTTGATGGTAAAACAACCATTTGTCTTTTCCAGCAGCCATTGTACAGCACATACAGCTTTAAAACCAGCTGACCAAACGTGCTAGAACTCTGCTTGGGTTGCTAGATAACGGGCTGGGCTTCGCTGGTGTTGCTAGGTAACGGGCAGTGCCTGCTGATTTGTGGCATTACAGGTGTTTTTTTTTTTTTAAATGGAACATTTTCCAGAAACCAAAAACATTTACTGATTGCCATAAACCATCTGGGTGCTCATTTTAGAAGCAGTAGGAACCTAAATAGAAGTACAAAAATGTGCAAAATCTAAATTTTGCATAATACGTTCCCTTTAAGTATTTTTAAAGAACAGCGATTGAGCATTTTCTCCACCACTGGTCGCATGTTTCAGCTTCTATTCACCACAAAACTGGAAAAACTTACAGAAAGACTCTGAGTTCCTTTAAATCTAAACTAAAAAGTCATCAGTTTTGCTTTTCAACCATAATAAATGAAACAATGACCAACATTTTGATGCCCAACAATGACCTTTTATGACTTTGCATTATGTTTTTATGATGTAAAGCACCTACAACTGCCTTGCTGCTGAAATGTGCTATACTAATAAACTTGATTGACTTATTCATGTACAGTATATATGTGTGGTCTGTTAAAAAAAGCAAGCCGTCAGTCTGTGGGACGCCAGCGGCTGATGCCGAGTGAGGAACTGAGGTCCTGTATGTAAGATTGAAACCTCTGGAAATGTCACCATATTCTGAACTGATGGCGTTTTTCCCCCGACTCCTCCTACAATCCACCATCTGTTTCCACCCACAGATGGTGGTATGATCCACGGATGACACTGTGGTCTTAAAAAGCAGGCGCTGCAATCTTTACTGAGCCAAATAACAGCAGGAGGTTCTCACTGAAAGACCTTCCACGACCTGAGGGGCGAAACAGACGAAGATAAAACCAGAATGGCACAATTTTCTCTTGATTGGATCAGATCAGCAGGGAAAACACAAAAAAACTGCACTATTTCTGCCTTTTTTTTTTTTTTTTACAAAACAGAGGTAAAATTTATAAATCCTTAATTCTCTGTTTAAGTCAACCAGTCAAAGTCAGAAAAGACAGATGAGACTGCAAAGACATCAGAATAAGCCAGAAAAAACTAAAATAATGTCAGAATCTTATATTAACCAACATGTTTTCCTTTTCTGAGTAAGAAGATTTAATATAAAATCGATAACTTTGTGTCTTTTATTATACAAATAACATTTCCTAGATGCCGTTTTGATTACTTTTCAAAATAGGAAAGACAAGAGAACGTGCCATAAGTCAGAAAATTACTTCAAGAAAGTAGCTGCTCAACTAAACATGCCTCTATCTACAGTCGGAGCAACAATTAAAAGTTTACAGCAACTTCAACTGTGACAAACACAGAAGAACGAAACTCCAACTTAATTTTGGCACCAACCGTAGCGAACAGGGTGGAAAGAGGTAAAAAAAAAAAAAACCCGAGAGAAATCTAAAGAGCTCATTTGTTATAATTGATGCCAGAAGACTGTTCGGGAACAATGCCAGAAAAAAGGCTTTTTCTACTCGCCAAATTTAACATGACTGCAGGGCAAATAAAACAGTGAACATCAGGAAATAAACGGTTTGTCTTTCAGATGGTTTGCATCTCATCAAACCAGTGGAACAAAGTTTTAGGTGGACCAGAGTTCGCTTCTTTGGTCCACATCAGAGTTTGAGTACACATTCACACCTCCCAAAGCGAACTGGTCTTTCTAGGCAAACAACATGGTGTTTGATTAAACCGGACTAAACAGAGCTAACTGACGGAAAAATGTAATGGAAAATACATCTTTGTTTAGCAAAGAAATGTCTCTCCAAGCAGCAAATGACTTTCTCTAGCAGCAGCTGTTGTCAGGCACTGGGAAAGCTTTAAGGAGAAAAAAAAGTAGGTAAGGTTTAATTCACAGCTCAGGAAGCTGTCACTACAGACTAAAAAGGCCTGAAAGTTGTTTCTGGCTAGCATTCAATCAATTCCTCTGCACAAACCAACCTATAAAATTCAAGTTGGAATTAAGAGTTTAAATGTCAATTATAATTGGGCTTCTTCTTGGTCAATGAAAGCCTCCATGACTCAGAGAAATGCAAATAATATCAACAATGTTTGACATTTTGATTCCATTTCCTGCTACATAAAATTGGCTATTTGAAATCCCACTAGAACAGTTGAAGAGTGATTTTTCCATCAACCGTAATGTTTCGCAGAGAGATTTATGACAACGCCTCGCTGCACTGGTTCGTCTCCACTCGCCTGGTTGTTAAGTGGATTATGGGACTCCCGTCTAATTGCCATTTGTTTGTCTAATTAGTTGCCTGCACATGTGGATCAATTTCAACTCCAAGATCATTAACATGGTTTCCATGATGATGGTGGTGGTGGAGATGATGATGTTTCTTCAGCATGCAGTTACTCCTGGTCTCAGCTGCAGTGGCAGGACGTTAATGGTGTTGTGTTGCAGAGGAAAACACAGATTTTATTCCCAGTAATCATGAAGGGAACTGTGATGATGAAGTTGTTATTGTGTCTCCATCCTCACCTGGTTGTTATTGTCATTTTGGTCCACCTGCTGCTGTTTAAATAATGTCATAGAAAGCAAAAGTAAATGCTCATGACATGTCAAACTCAAGGCGCAGGGGCCAAATCTGGCTCGCCGTAGCTCTTTATGTGGCCCTCTGGACTCTGAAGGTGTCGAACTCAATTTCATTTTGGGCCAAATGAAGATCATGAATGTTCTTAAAGGGCCGGTTAATGAGTCTTGGCCAGAATGTATTGCTAAACTCATCAAAGAACTGTTAAAATATAAATAAATTCTTAAAATTAAGTTATTTCAATCCCTCCAGGATTTTGCAACTGTTTTGGGGATTTTTTGCAAAAAAAAAAAAGAAAGAAAAAAAAGTGTTTATGATAATAATTTTGAAATATTTGCACTTATGTATGACAGGAAATATAACTTTTTATTATTCGCCGTATCATTAAAGATTATAAATTATGTGAGATATAAGCATGAAATACTGCCACCTGCAGGTGGGAGTAAGCAGTCACTTGGATCCAATATTTTTCACCATTTTTGCCAAAAATCTTCAATAAGCTCAATTATGCAATAGTGTGAAAAAATACAAGGATTTGTTAATTTTTAGGTGAATTTCCACGATAATTCTCAAGAAATTGAAGGGACTAATTTAGAGTCTAGAGGGCCACATAAAAAGCTGTGTTGGGCCAGATTTGGCCCCCGCGCCTTGGGTTTGACACGCACTCTAAAGGAACACATAAATACAACCGTCAATATAACACTGTGCTTAGATATTGCTTTATTGATCAAATCAAAGCAGTCTTTAATCTGTTTATCGTGGAAATTCACGCAAAAATCAACAAATCCCTGCACTTTTTCACACAATGTATAATTGTGAGTTTATTGGATCCAAGTAACTGTTTACTCCCACCTGCAGGTGGCAGTATTTCTTTGATCTAACACTCACTCATTAGGTTTACTTGAGTTATAATCCACAATGATACGGCGAATAATAAAATGTCCCATTTTCCATCATACATAAGTGCAAATACTTCTAAATTATTACCACAAACATTTTGATTTATTTATTTTTTAGCAAAAAAATCCAAAACAGTCACAAAATACTGGAGGGAATGAAAGGATGTTCAATATTATTTAATGTTAAGAATTTATTTATATGTTAACAGTTCGTTTATGGATCTTATCAATACATTCTGGTACAACCGGCCATTTAAGATCATTAATTTTAAAGTTTAAAGGAATTATAAACAAAACAACCAGATTTTATCCAATCAAATCCACACCATTGCTTTCTTACATTCAAACATCATAAATGTAGAAACAATATCCTCTCTTTAAATGTTTAATAAGCCGAGCCTTCCACATTTATGTCTGCCTACATTTAATTTACCATATCCAATTATGTGAAAAGCCCCCGGGAGTTTACAAGGAGAAACACGACAGCTGCAACTGGAAACCCCACCACCAGACAAATGTCACCGGTGTGGTTTTCACAGACAATAATAACCCAATCCTCAAAGGTAAACTCAGCGCGGCTCAGCTTATTGGCTGATCTCCACTCAGTCTCCCTCTTTTACATATTTCTCCTTCCTGACCTCAAAAACCTTTAAAAATCTGTTAATCCCTGTAATTTGGAATTAAGAAGTCATCCTGATCATTTTGGCTGCATGAAAGTGTGAGAGAGCAATACTTTAAGCACATAAGAAGTCTGAACAGAGAGGTTTTCTCTCCTAATCCTTTTGAATACCTGTAGAGATGCTGTTTTTAACTGTGCTAGCCAGGCTAACCGCTAATGTAGCATGCTAAAGACCTCAAAGCGTAGTAAAACCTTGTTTTATGGTGAAATCTCTTACAAAGCACTTTATGTTGACACTATTTTGTGCTTTTCAAAATCGACCACATTCAGTTTCAACAGATTAAAGCTTTACATACATCAGAAATTGATCACAAAATTCTGTATCGCCAGAAATGCTGGCAGCAGAATCAGAATGCCTTTCTGGTCATTGTAAAGAAGCACAACAAAGGTAAAGTTCGGTACAGCCTGTTGGGAGAAAACAAAAACAGACAGAGAAGGGAAGAGGGATGCCTGAGCCCACAGCCCTTCAACAGATGAAAATGACAATATTTGGGGGATATGACCAGGAAGAAAGAGCAAATCTCACACTGTGTCCAAATAGACATAATGTGGGGGTTGCAAGAAAAACCTCTGCACATATAAAGCAACATATAAACATCATAAGCAGGATGAATTGTTTTCTGGCTTTAAATTTCAGCAGTTGGTTCATGTTATAGTTTTTGTTTTCATTTTTTGTGTGCTGCTGAAAAATGAAACTGGTATTTTCCTAGGTGGGAACTTCATACTGTCCTGTCCCTGTTAAACACTGAAGGAAAGTGGAGCAGCGACACCATTCAGAAAGCTTTCTGACGCGACACGTGTGAACCGAGACATCGACCAACACCTGCAAGGTGACAATAAACAGCAGAGTTTGTGGCGCGGAGATAATCAGGAACAAAAAGCCTTTGGGTTCATCGAGGGAACATGAGTCAGAGCACCTTCCCCCATTAGAGACTCAGGCTCACTTCTGTCCCACTGGAGCCTTTTAAGCCTGATTTGTGTGTAATAAACCTGTATTATCTACAATAAGCCGCGCCGTGGTCGGCTTCTTTGCCGAGTCGGCTGTCCATTACAGCAGTCTGCGATTTTAGGTCTGTCGACTATTTTTGCAGCGATTATTGATGAGGCAGGAATTATCCACGTGGATGAGAGTCACCTGCAGATGAAATTTTCCACTCGTCCTTCATTTGACTTATAATATGTAGCTGACGAGGCGAAAAGCACAAACATTTGTCAATCTCTAAAATTAAACGATTAACTTTTAGTTTGATGTTTTAAGTATTTAAATGAAAATTGGAGATGCACCGATTAGACTGAAGACTTTTATCATCCAGTTTTTGGTAGATAAAAATAGGAGAAAAACAATAAGTCATGCAAATGGAAATTCTTGAACTTGTTTTAATTTTTCATGTGATTAATTGATTTATTGCGATAGCACCGATCCACTTTTTTCACTTCCAGCACCGATATCTGAGGTTTAGTATTGGCTGATACCAATCCGACACAGAAAAACAGAACCGAATTGACTAAAAACACAGACGTAAATATAATGAATTACAAACTTATTTGATGACTTTAAATACACAATAACTTCAACATGACTTTAATTTGTTTTGTCAGTGTAATCAGGAGTATAACAGTAAATGTAAAGTAAATAAAGAACTGAAACTAACTAAAACAAGATGTCAAACGTGTAAAAAAACAACAAAAACCTTCTTTGAAAAGTTTTTTAAAGTACAATTAGGAATATTAAATATAATGTAAAATAAATAAAACATGATCGCTCAGAGCTCAAAATATGGAATTAGACTGACTAGATCAACCCTTATGGATCGGGTACATTGTCACCTTTACTAGATCTAGAATATTTCCAATATCAGGATTGATACAGATATTAGTACTGGATCGGTGCATCTCTAAAATTGTGCTACAATTGTCGACTGCAGAACAACTTACATTGTAAAAATGTCAACAACTCTTTGAAACGGCTCAATAAAGTGTGCAGAACCAGTTTCTTACCAAAGAGAATGTAGTCGCCTCTTCAGCTCCCAGGCAGACCCAAACTACTTCAGACAAATTCATGCAAATCCATTCCTCCTGCAGCGCCAAGAGTTACAGACACTCGTGTTCGCTGCCTCTCAAACCTCCGTCAGAAGACGCAGCGACGGTTTGGTCAACAGCTAGCTGTATTTCCTCATCGGGTTTAGCATTGTTGTCTCTCCGGCCTTCATGAATAAATAAGAACCCGGACTGCTCGGCTGCGCCTTGTATATTTGCCCCACATCCTTCCTCTTCTTCTGGGATCCAGGCTGGGTGTAAAGACCTAATTTCCCCTGACGAATTGCATCTTTGCACACAGCTGTCTTTCCCTCTGAAGTGGTAGGCCTTTTCAGGTAGGAACAGTGAAAACTTCTAAAAGTAAAATAATAACAAAAAGGATCTTTCTCCTCTAATCACCACTGTAAAAGATTTGAGCATAAAATTTCTCTCTTCTGTCAGACATCCAGGATTATAGGTGATACCATCTGATGTGATTTGTAATTTTTCCTCCTCTTCTCACTCTGCAGAAATCCTGAAAGTACTTTCACATAACTGCCATCCTAAACGAACGCACTTGGCTCTCACACACCGATGCATTATGAAGCAGCAAAACACTTTGCTGCTTCACAAGACAGTTCTCTACACAACACTAATAATCTACCAGCTTTAATGGTCAACAATGTTATGAACATTAAGGAACGCCGCAAGATTCAAAACGTCCGGTTTTAATGACTTTATATAGCTGGACTGTGTGCATATGCAACTGGAGAAACATGAAGAGCAGAAATAATATCTGAACCTTTGGGAGGGGAAAGAAGATCAAGCGGAAGGCGAAGCTTTATTTCCCATCTCTGCTAAGACGTGATTTGCTCGTTTAAAATCTGAATAACAGGCAGTGAGCTGGAGTTTCTGTTTTGTAGATTTGGTTGTGAGTAAAACAATACAAGTCTGAACTATGAGGGTATCTTAGTATAACACAGAGGTGAATAGAGAACTCAAAAATTGTGACGTATTTAAGTTGTAATGTATCTATATTGTTTATAAGTTAGAAAGGAATGAGGTGAGAGATAGTTGTAAGCTTGTGGCTTCTTTATTGTTGTCATAGCAACTCCATAGCAACTGCCTGGCTGGTTACCGGTTCACTTACAGCAGCACCAGATTTAGCTGATTTTAGCCACTCAACTGCTAACAGCCAGTTGAGTTAGCTCACTCACTCATTTATTCTTTGGTTACCTAGCAACTCACTCATTTATTCTTTGGTTACCTAGCAACAACCTGTTGATTAACTGGTGCAGCAGCAGTTTCAGATTTTGCCACAGTGTCTCAAAACTGCTTAAAATTAAAAAACAATAAAAAACAACTTTGGATAAAACTGGAAAAGTAATGCCACGTTTGCTAGTCTTTCATATATTTAAAAAAAAAAAACTACCATTATCAGTATGAAACGCTTATATTTCCCCAGCTATATTGTCCAGCCCTATGTTAATCACCATAAAGCTTACATCATAAATATTAGGGCAGCACAATGTATCAAAACTTTGAAGTTTCTCAATATTGCTATTTTTAATGTCAATAGTGCAAAAAACTGCAATAGACAGTAGCTAATTTAGCATTTACAACATGTTCAGGCTCATTATGTCAGCAAAATAATTGCTAATACTTGTTTAAAGCAACAGAAAAATGTTTTAGAAAGGCGATGAGTAACAACAACTAAGCTCCCAGAAAGTGAGGATTTATTTTTATGATAAAGTTTTACTCTGGCAATGTGTGACATTTAAACAATAGCACACCAACATTATCTGAGGTTTTTCTTATATCATTCTGTTCTTACGAACACCAGTTTCATCGAAGGAGTCATAATAAAAATGATCAGTATCTGTTTAAAGGACAAAGCCTGAAATCCATGTTATGTTCTATGCAGTCAGTAGATTTCCTCTTTAACTGGCCGGCCTGAAAGCTGCTTGGCTGTAACTGGGCCTGAGCTCAGCTCCACTGGTTGCCAGGAGACCTCCCAGTGATCAAAACGCTCCAGGAAGTGGAGCGTATCTTGATTGTTGCCTCACACTGAAAGCTATATTCTCATCTGATGCCAGTAAAAAAAACAAAAAACAAAACAGTAAATATCCGCAATCACATTAGTGAATATAACTGTTTATTTGAAACGACAAACAGCAACCAGCTGCACCAGAAAACACAAATCTGACTCAGTACTGCTTTGCATTTTTAAATGGGACCTATTATGCTTCCATGATCATGTTAGGATAAGTCCATCAAAATCATTTGTAGATAATTACATTTTAGTCTGATCAGTTCTGCATGTTTCAAGCTGTTTTAGGACATCTTTTCACTTCAACTCCAAATAAGCTGCTGCTGACCACGCCCCCAACTCAACGTTTACACTCGCACATGAAAATGACTCCAAACAGATGTGCAATTATATAACTGCCCAGCTTTGAAAAGCAGAACTGGTGCCTGCTGCACAACAAGAAAGCAGCAAATAGTTTCTGGATGGTAAGTCAACAACAAAACACCTGCCTTTTCCAGCAGCCAATGTACAGCGGTAAAACTAGCTGACCAAATGTGCTGGTGCTCTGTTTGGGTTGCTGGGCTTTGTTGAGGTTGCTACATCAGACATGTCTGCTGATGTATGACATTACATTCAGGAGGTTTTCACTGCAAAAACACAAAATCTTACCAAGTAATTTTGGTCTCGTTTGTTGTGCAAACATTTTATTACACGTGAAATAAGACTAACATAAAAGTAACTTTTTAGCAAGGTATGTTTTAAGTAAATAATTCCTTAATATTGATGAAAAACTACTTGCTCTATTACCAGATAAATTAATTTATAACATGGAAAAAATGTCCTGTTATATTTTAAACAATCTGCATCAATATTAAGGAATTCTTTACTTTAAAGAAGCTTCCATTTCTTGATAAAAAAGTTACTTGTAAGTTAGTTTAGTCTTATTCCAGGTTTGCTAAAATATTTGCTCTAGGAAATAGACAAAAAATACTTGGTAAGATTTTGTGTTTGTGCAGTGAAATGGTACTTTTTTAAGCATTTGAGTAGTTCTTGCTTAACAGGTCCCCCTTTAAAAACTGCATGTTTGATACACTCTTTTCAACTTAAAACAAACACTGGAGCCCAAAATAACCAGCCACAAAAACAAGCAAACGCATTTAGTTTCTGTTAAGCAGATAAAACGCCTTTTCCGTTCAACAGATGGCCGGATCACGTAGTAAACACCAAAGAGACGGACAGACAATGCTCCTACTGCAAAATGCTGGCAACAGCTGGGCCGATCAATGGCAGCTGATGTTAGCTTCACATGATACAGGAGGAAATGTGTGTGAGAGTGTGTGTGTGCCAGACTCCAAATAAGTTGTGATCAATTCAGGCAGCAGACGAGCAGACATATGAGACTGAGCCAGACAACGGGCAACGGGGAATTCCTCGTTCACTCCGTGTGTGTGTGTGTGTGTGTGACAGGTGTGATTGATTCTCATTAACCACCCGTGATTCACGGCTGAGTCACAAACAGGTGCCTCAACTGGACTCAAAGACACACGTTCCAACGTTTCTACTTCAAACTTGAGCAACTCGTGTGTGTTTGGTGTTTCTACAGAAACAAAGTATCCTGCATCAAACAGAGAATCAAACAACTTCAAAGTTTAAACAATAAAAGAGACAAACTATCACAGAGTCACAGTTAATCTTTTGTTTTGTTATGAATCTGACGTAATTTATGCCGGTTGTAAACACACTCTTTACAAGAGGCAGAAGAAGGAAGTGGAGAGTCTGTAAGCGAACATCCCAGTGGAAAATATTCAGACTCTGCTTTATGTCCGGAGTTGAGAGAGCGCTAGACTGGGAGGGGGAAGGACTGCTCCCTTTACTGCATCGGTGTCCAAACGTTTCATCAAGTGGGCCAAGAAAATAAAAAATATAAAATCACAACTTCTTGTTCTAATTTTAAGTTGTTTTTCTTTTTTGCCAACTCAACAACAAACTAAATGTGCAGAAGTTTAACCAACCAAGCAAAATATTTTTTTAAGGAAAGGAATGTTATTTAAAATGTATTTAGCCAAGTTTAGTAAATTGGATAAAAGCTGATCTGGGAGTAAAGTTGGCTTTTCAGTGAAGGACTCTGGTTATAAATAGGCAAATGCTTTGTGTTGAACTTAGGATTTTATATTGTAAAAAGATTGTTGGTAATAATTAAATAAAAGCAAACATCACCATTTACTTCAAACACCAGTGATGGTTGGGACAAATCTTTATTATTCTTGAACTGCAGTTGGCGGCCACAGAAATTCAGTAAAAGGTTCACAAATAGCCCTCAGGCCTCACTTTGGGTACCCCTTGTTATACTGCTTGGTAATGACATAACAGGGAATAATCTGCTAATGCCATGTAATTATAAAAGTATTACACGTTACAGTAGCAGCTTTGATCGAATAACTGATAAAACTATTTGAAAATATATATTCCCTCAAAAAAAAATAAGACTTTAGACATCCAATAGACTTTAGCTGCTAAGCTAGCTGCATGGCATCAACTAACTCACTCACTCCTTGGTTACCTAGCAACGGCCTGTTGAGGAGCAGTTTAAGGTTTCACCTCATTGTAACTGCTTAAAACTATATTTAAAAAAAATGAGTAAAAACTGGATAAATCAGGAAAGGTCACGCCAGCAGTTAGAACTTCAGAGATTTAAAACAAAAAAAATGAATTTATAATATTGAAAGACTGAATTTTATTTTACATTGTTTAATCACAGTAAAATGTGGATAACAAATATTAGGGCTGCACAATGCATAGGCCTGTCGCAATAAATCGATTAATCATATGACAAAATTAAAACAAGCTCAATCATTTCCATTTGAATGATTCAGTTTTTTCTTTCTACCTAAAACTGGAGGACAAAAGTCTTCAGTCATTTTTTAAGAACAGTTTTGTTTACAGAGACTTCATAGTTAATTGTATTTGTTTGTTGTTTTTATGTATTTTGCACATCTAAAATGTCTTCCAGTTTTTGTGTTAAATGTTCACTAGAATTTAAAGTTTATCCATATTTGAGAATGAGTTCTTGCATTATTATGCCACCATTATTAATATATCACTTGAAAATGATCTTAAAACACCAATATTGTCGTTTATTGTAGTAACTTCTGGGACAATTTATCATCCAGCAAAATTCGTTAATGTTTCAAAACATTTTTCAAAAATGTAACATAAATAATTTTACTGTACAATATCAAAAGTGAAGCAGCTTATTCAATATTTACCTCTTTATGCCAGTAAAAGAACAGGCAATCCTTGTTGTTTAAATGTGTAGAAGAAAAATGTTTTAAAGGGGCATTAAGTAACTACAACAAAGCAGTTTCATTGTCAAAATGTTGAATATGACACGTTTTCCAGCCAAATCATTCAGCCGCACCGCTGCAGTTACGAAGGCAGACAGACAAAAACAACAAAAACCTGATCCTAAGCATTTGCCTTAATTATCCCAATCAGCTGTTTATTCAGGGTATCTCAGCCTCTGTCATGCTTTCTCTATCTCTGCAACGCAGAGGCTTTCTGGATGGCTGCAGCGCCAGTCTGTGTTTTTCCTCCCACGGTCCAATCCATCTCGTCTCATTCTGCTGCAGCGTTCCTATTTACGTCCGCACATTTAGCGACACGAGGCCTCGGCAGGAAGCAGGTGCTTCGCTTGCGTGCCTTGTTTATGCCCTCATCTTTTCCCAGGCTATCTGCGCACACGCTGGAGGCCAGCGAAGACACAATGAGGCAAGGACAAGCTGAAGGTGAGGGCGAGGAGGGGAGGAGACGAGAAGAGAGGATGGGGAAAGGTCAGAAAGCGCATGAGGACAAGGAAGTGATGGGGGGAAAAAAAGAAGAGTTGAGGATGAGGGCGGCAGAGGAGGAATGCATGTTTATTGTGCTTGCTAAATATGGACATATTCCTTCACAGGCTCCAGTGTTTGCATTACTTTTTTAAGCACTCCATAAACAAAATTCCCTCCTTCGGCATCGGAGCAGCACTCAGTTATTAAGGCAGCTTGGAGCAGAACATGTAATTAGATTGTGGCCTACCGCCCTCGGCTACAACCTGCTTTGTTTTTCAATCTCCAACCACAACTCCAACGTAAAGAGAACTTCTGCAGCGTTTCCACAGAGCAAATCCTCCATTGCATTTTCCTCCCACAAGTCAGTAGAGGATGGAGGCGTCATGTGACACGAAGCACATGTGACCCTCACTCACAAGCTAATCAAAACAAGAAAGAAAAAACGAGCAGAAGCAACCAGTATGCATCCTGCTGGACCTTAGAAGACCAATGTTCATGACAAACTGGAACAGGTTCCAAACTGGGCAGGAGGAGTCCAGTTGAGGGATTAAAGTGGCAAAGCATCAAAATTATCTAATAAATTCAAGCTAAAAGCGCCTGTAAGTGTAAATATGCAAACTGGATACATTTAAACGTGATATATTAAGTCCTTTACGCACTTACAAGAGTGCTACTTAAGCTGATTGAGAGCAATTAGCAATAATATATCAAATCAGTGGATGAAGCGCTAAAATCGTTAAAAAACAGTTGATTAAAGAGGCTTTGGCATAATTAGTGTTGTGTAAATGTGTGTTTTTCTCCACAAACATTAAGTTCTAACTGCATAAGAAAATATGTCCCTTTAACAAAGGTTCGATGATAAGATTCCCATACGATTAATTATACACCAATAACCAGTCTAAGGAGAAAACATTGCTAACGCAACCTGATTTTTAAAGTTGACTGTATTTAGACTGTAATCAAATTAACTTTATTAAGGAGTAAATGGAAAAAAAATTAAACAATTACTCAGATTGAAAATAATGCATTTACAGGGAAACACAGGCCGAATAAATAAAATTATAGTTCGTTGACAAGAACATTATTTTTGTGATTGGTTAGACCCAAAAAATAATAATTTCTGCTGCTGAAGTGCATAAGTTGCAATTTATCATAGAAATTAAATGTGCAGTGTAAAGCAGCATAATCAAAAAGCAAAGATTCATCAACGAGTTTAAAATCAGCCAGGTAAAATTGTTTTAATATAAATGTGTAAAATCGAAAAAGTCCAACTTTTCATTATCTTTTACAGATGGCACTAGTTGCCAAACTATTAATATAATTCAGGATGGATCAGAGCAGCCATGTTTACACAAAATACTGACCGTAACTTCTGAAGTTTGCAGATGAAACTGCGACTCATTACAGTAGACAACACTTTAAAAATCTGCCACTAAGCTATGTTCCCATTACAAATGTGGGCAAAATTTTGTTGATATTCCACTAATGTTGAAAAATGACAATTTTACAATTGGAAATGCAATTAAAAATCATACGTGAATAGCTTTGTTCCTGCGATTATTTGCTAAAAACTTCCTATCACTACTTCCTGTGATCTTCTTTGGCGTTTCTGCCAGAAGTAAGATCCGGTTGTTGATCATGTGACTTCTGTGGTGTGCGTTTGTTCAAATTTGGTGTGTTTGCATTAAGCAAATTTAAATCCTTAACAATCTATGATAGCCTAACTCATTTGTGTAAACATCGTTTTAATTCAACAATCAACTGAAAATGCATAAAAACATAACAAAATTGCTTCAGGTTTTTTTTTTTAAGATGACAGCATTGACTCATAAACAATGAATGTGTTACAAGAATATCCCCATTTATGCATCAAACCACATCCTTCAGTATTATGATTTTTACTGAACTCAAAACAAAATGAATAAAAAAAAATCCATATTTTACAGACAAAAAATGTTTTTCAAAATCCAAACTGGGCCTCTGATCATAACTGATTAAGAGAAAACTGATGAAATCACTGGTTGACTGACAGAAGCATTTAAAATCAAACTGGCAGTGAAGCAGACATAATGAAACTCTGATCTGCTGTCAAACGACAGGGGACCATTTTGTCCTTTTTTCTTTTTAGCTGTCCAGGATGTTTCCGTCTCGCTGCGTTCACAGCTCACCGACTTCACCTCTTTGATCGCGACACGTGGAGCTTTAAATGTGCCGATCCATCTAAAATAATTAAAGCTCATTTTCATTTTCCATGAGGAGAGACGGCCATCAAATCATCTTTTCAATAACCTGTTGGGCTAAAAGCCGGTTCACTTTGATGACAATCCATTCATAATAGAGAAGTCTTGATTAAAATTTCCCTTGCACAACAGACTTAAAATGACATTGTGTGAATTCATTTAATCAACCTATAAAGTCTGCTAGTCTGATGCAGAAAAACAGGAAAATTTGTTGCTATTTGGTGAAACTTTCCAGCAATCCTGCAGCCTATCCCAGCTTAAAGTACTGTTTACGGTGCCAAGTCTAGGCAGGAGTGGGAAACCAAAGCTTGAAATTCCCTTCAGGCTATGACGCACACAATCCCTCTGGGCGTAATATATGTTTTCATCTTCAGCAGGAAGAAAAGGGGATTGTGGTGTGTTTAATTTTAGTTTATTATCACACAGTTTGACAGAGTAAAAACAATGTAGATTTGCAACAGAGTAGATTCCTAACTCCATATATGGTTCAGGGCACTGTGACCCTGCTGGACCTTCAGAGAGAGAGCTGTATTTGGGATTGAGGTTCCCAAAGAAACAGCCTCCTCATCCCAAATTGGTCAAAGCTGATGGATGGTTTCTTAAGGGGACCTTTTATGCAAAATTCACATTTTAAATGTTTTTGTACTTCCATTTGGGTTTCTAATGCTTCTGAAAAAACAACCCAAGCGCTTAAAAAAAGCCTACCAAGCTATTTTCTGGCAATATATTAATGTTCGTCCTCCGTTACCTAGCAACCCTAGCTTTACCCAGCCCATTACCCAACAACCTAACTGGAACTCTGGCACCTTTAGTCAGCTGGTTTTACAACTTTATGCGCTGAACAATGGCTGCTGGAAAAGACAAGAGTTTTGCTGTTGACCACTTGCTGTGTTCTTGTTAGTTGTGCAGGAGGCTCCACTTCTGCTTTTCAAAATTGTACAGTTGTAAAATTGCGCATCTGTTTGCTAAAATCGCTTACAAGGGCCATTGTAGATAAAAAAACCCCCACTAAATTTCAGCCAAGAAACTTAACTATAATTTCTGATATTAGCTTAATCTCAGAAATTCTCTAGAAAAATAAGGACATTTTTCACCTTAAAAAAGTCAAATTTTCGATTTTATGAGCTAAATACTCCAAAGAAATTTTAGCTGGCTTGGGAAGCTGAAACACTTTGGTGCAACGCTACATGACACGCTATTGGCTCGAGTTTGCAAAGCGGCCAATCCAGGAACAGCATTTATATTGGTTGTTAGCATCTGAGCTAAGTGCTAAGTCAGGTTCAACTGTGTGGAATTATTATTATTGCACTTTTAGGTATTGTCTGCGTTTGAACTATTAAAATAGGTAGTGTGTTTGCAGACTTTAGCTATTCGCTGTGGTTTCTAAACTCTTTGAATAACGGGGTTCCACTCTACATCTCATCTTTCACCTCATTGTACCACTCTGACTTAGCCATCATTACTCAAGTTTTAAAAAATAAAAAAAAATCAATGGCTGGATGACCATTATCACAATAATTCATCTAGGAAGATGTTGCATCGACGAGATTTGGACCTTTTCATTTTTTCCCCCTGAGGGGAAATGTGTGGTTCTCTGGCAGACAAATGCACCCTGTGTTCACCAGGTAGCCTCTAACTGCTTCTGTCAGCTGTTTGGCAAGTAGCAGGTAGAGAGCTGAGAGATTTTCTGAGGTTTTCTGGTGGAAACAGCTGCAGCTGCCAGAAACTGTGTTAGAGGAGCAGTGAAAATGAGTCATAGCAGTTCTAATATAAGAGGACAGCTGTGTTGAGGCTTGCCATGAAGCTTTAATAAGCTAAGGGAAGCTGAATTTGAGAAGTTATTATGTGTGGGACTCATTATTACATACAGTCTCATTTACATTGGTTTCATCTGGTCAGATCCAGAAAAGGCACCACTTTAAAATAGCTTCTTTTAAAGATTTAATGCTTTAATTCATAAAGGTGACCTATTATGCTTCCTTGAACAGAATAGGATTGGTTTATGGGCTATTCAAAACATATTCATTACATTATCTGTAGAAAATCATTCTCAGAATATAAGATTATCTGCCTATTTCAGCTCCTTTCAGAATGAGCTGTTTTAGGGCTTCTGTCACTTTAAATCCGGCTAAACTGCTGCTGGCCACGCCCCCAACTCAACGTTTAAGCTGCACATTAAAATGGCTAAAACTATTAGGGCCTTTGTAAATAAGACAATAAATTATCCCAGAAGTTATTGCAATAAACTTTAATCTTGTTGTTTTGAGATCATTTTTGAGAAATATAATATGCATAACAATTCTCAAAGATCAAACTTTAAAATCTAATGAATATTTAACACTGGAATGGAAAGGCATTTTAAAAATTTAAAATAAACAAACAAAACAGAAAAGCAATATATCTGTGAACAGAATTGTCCTGAAGACGCCTCATCCAGTTTTTGGTACAGAGAGAGAAAAAAGAGGAAACCAATAAGTCATGTAAATTGAAGTTTTTGAGTTGGTTTTAATTTATCAAATGCTTAATTGATATTTTATTTTATTCTTCTTTTTTGCGACAGGCCCACTCTGCCCAGGTCCATCTAAATCTTTTTTGAACTGTTGACTGCTCAGATCGGCTCCGGTGGCCCAACATGCCCTCCTGCTGGCTAAGCTGCTGCAGTGCCAATCATTGATTGTATTCATCTACCTTTTGAGTGATTTTCTCAGCAAGGGATGGAGTCCAACTCACACAATGTGTGGGACTGAAGCAGGTCACAGCAGTCATTGCTCTGCTCTTTGGGAGAATTCCTGAAAACTCAGAGCTCAAGGTACGAGCAGAGAGTACAAATTCAATTCAGATCGATCAGATTCATTCCAACACTGACACACTTTGATCCAATCACATTGATAATAAGTCGGTCCTAATTATAAAGCAACACGATTCATTTCAGTTGGTATAATGACAAAGGAAGCCAAGTCGACTTTGCAGCATAATCCTAAAAACACACGTGTGGCAACATGTAAATTTATCTGGATTGCACATTCCAGAAAAAACATTCTGTCACAATTAGACTTTTTCCTGTTGTGCTTTTAGATAACTTCAGGGGAAACCAAAAAAACTAATTGATATTACAACCTGCAGTTCAGTGGGTGTGAAGGGATGAGAGTCAGTTTAAATCTGAGGTTCTTGACAGGAAAAAGGTGGAACAATTAGGAGAGCAAAAACTCAGTTAATAGAAGGATAAATTAAAATGAGCCAAATAATTTTCATTTGCATGACTCGTCGTTTTTCTCTTTTGTCTTTCTACCAAAAACTGCATGATGAAAGTCTTCAGTCTGGTGCTTTGATGTAAATTAGCTCTTTTTATCAAGGATCATTTTGTTTACAGAGACTTTATAATTCATTTTATTTATTGTTTCTGTTTGTTTATTTTGGATATTTAAAATGTCTTTCAGTTCCAGTAATAAATGTTCATTAAACTGCAAAAACACATCTTACGAAATATTTCTGGTTTAATTTATATTGCAAATATCTTAGTCCACTTGAAATAAAACAAAACTAATTCACATGTAACTTTTTTCTGCCAGACTTAATTTTACTTATAACAATTAGAATTTAATTTATCTACCAATTAAACAAGTACTTTACAAATATTAAGGAATTACTTACTTAAAACAAGACCATGTCTTGCTGAAAAGTTGCTTTAAATTATTTTTGTCTTATTTCAAGTGTGCTAAGATATTTACACCAGAAACTAAACCAAAATTACTTGGTAAGATTTTGTGTATTTGCAGTGTAAAATTTAAAGTGTATTGATCTTTGAGAATGTGTTGTTGCATTATTATGCCATTATTACCATTATGTTACTTGGAAATTGTCTCAAATCCACCATATTATCGATTATCACAATAAATTCTGGGACAATTTGTCATCCAAAAATTTTTTTTATCATGACAGGCTACAAACAAGTTATTTTACATATGCAACAAACCATACGTATTAGGTAACGCAACAAAATTTACACAAATCCTACTCAAAAGTTGCAGAAATAATCCCATATTAGTATGACTTGACGTCATGCTATGCTATGCAGACACACTGTCTGCAATGAGGAAGGTTTATTTACCTCAACATAAAAAACTCTTCAAGTCCAAGAGGATAAATTTCTGACGAGTTCAGCTTCTATTTATTTATTTCATGAATTAGGTGCATTATAATCTGAAGGGCTGAGACAATTAATCGCATTAATCATGATTAATCGATTGTTGAACCAATTTATAAATTGATTAATCCTTAACTGGAGCATACAGACTAAGAAAAAAAGGCCATTTGTTAAAAGAACAACACACTAAAAGCATCAATTAAGCCAAAACTTCTCATAAAACACATATATTTTAGATTTAAAGTCACAAAAACTTCTGAATCCTCCTTTAAACCAGCAATATGTTTTAGTTTCATCTGCAACCTGATGGATATTCTAGGGAAAACATTCACGAAAGGGTTGAATTATGCAGCCAAAATGTAGAACATGAGGCAGATTTTTGGTCTGCAGCAGAACAGATTGACTGGATCTTTCCATCTGTCACATGAGACAGTTAAGGCCGGGGCGATGGCGCTCGTTTTCTCCTTATGGGGAAGTTGGGAAGCTAAAATCTGAGAAGCTCAGAGGCTCCACCAATAAAAAATAAAAAAAAGCAGAAGCATGTCGTTGGAGAGAGGTTAAGACAGTTGAACTGACAAATCCCCCAAGAGCAAAGTATGTACACATCAGAGCAATGATTATACAGAGCGAAGCGGACGGAAATAGACCGAGAGGAGCAAAAGCACAAAGCATTAAAACTCTGCTTCACCGTTGTGTGTGCACATAATGTTTGACTCTTAAATACGCTCTTTGGGTTGAGAAGGAAATCTACAAGGCATTTGAGCTAATTTTTGAGAATGGATGGCTATATTTAGCTAAAGAATGTCATGTTCTGTCCCCAAGGCAGGAAAAAAAAAAGTGGCTGCTAAGATTTCCATTTAAGGCCAGAATAACCAGCAATAAACCAACAGGACACAGTGGGTAACAGTGACAGGAAAAAAACCTGATGACCAGTAATGAACCAACAAACACACATTAAACTGTCGTCTCAGTTTGTGGTTCTAGTTTCTAGCGTTTTACAGATCGAGTAAAATGCGTTTCAGCGCTGCAGATGATCGGAACAGCACCGTTGTGACCCGATTACTCAGTATCTAACCGCTTTCTGAGAAAAAAAAATTTAAATGGCATCACAGTTTAAGGGGATACGTAATGAAAAGAACCCGAGGACAAGATTTCATGACTGTCAAATCATCAGAGTGTGTAATCTCATTGGGAGAGGCTGAGCCGTTCCTCCTGCCTGAATGCCTGCCGCGTTTTGCATCGACTGAAGGAGGCTCTGCAGGGCTCAGTCCAAGGTCAGCAGGGCATGAGGGTCTCTTTGGTGGATGGGTTGTTTCTGGCCGCTCTCCAGCACCCTTAGCCATTTTGACAGACAACAGGCTATGTTTGGTCACCACCATAGCGTAGAGATGTGGTGAAGCGGCGCGGAGCTGCTCCACAGAAAAGCACATCTGACCTCAGAGAGAACAAACTGTGCCAAATTTAATCTTAAATTCATCAGGTGACCTAATCCCCTCTGACATGTAATCTTTCTGCTAAGCAAAAAGGTAATATCTGCCCTGAACTGGAAATAAATTGACCAGAGGATATAAAAATAGAGTGAAATAAAAATGGGTTTAAACGTAAATATTTTCAGATAAGAAAGTAGAATTTTTTTTTTTTACTGGATTATTTTTACTATTTAGAAGCCTTCTCACTTCGGCTATTCAATTTATTTATGTAATTAATCCATAAATTAATAAATAATAGCATAATCTTATAACCATTTGCTTTCTGTTACTCTTACTTGTAAGTAGTTGCTTATTAACAGATTAACATTTAATTTTAAAATATTTTTAAAAACTTAACATGGTAGCAGAGTTGTAATAATACTAATATTTTAAACTTCGTAATAATAATAAGAAATACTGAAGCACCCTTTACAAGTATAGGGTTATTTTAAATTAAAAAAATAGAAAAGTATACACAATAAAGTGACCATATTTTCATTTGCTACTAATTAGCTGCAGTTATTCAGCATGATGTTTGCTAGTAATACTGTAGTTCAAGACGTAACTTTTAGTTTTTAACAACAATTATCTGAATTCTCAGACTGAAAATTCATCACAGTGACTTTAGCAATAATAATAATCATAACGATAGTTTGAAATATTAGTTCAAACTGTTACAGATTAAACTTGTAAGCTCTAAAAGTCCATTTCTGAATAAATTCTAAAAATTAAATCGCATTCATCTTCTTGCACTGAAAACAGTTTGATTCATTTTATCCAACGAAAAGCAACAGATTAATATGGAATTACCGCATTTTCCGGACTATAAGACGCACTTTAACTTTATCAAAAAACAGAAGTACGCCTTATAATCCGTTTATATTGTTATATGTTGTTCTGGAGTAAAACAGCCACTTTTAGTGAATTAATATGGATTAATTCTGGTTGTGCTTACGGACCTTAAAGCGATTTTGTGAGGGTTCATCAAGGCGCTCTGTCAAAATGTTTTAGTTACATTATGGCTACTAATCAGGAGCATCGCGGAGTCATACATACTGTGCTTTGACTGACTGACTTATCTGACTGTTTTGTTTCGCTTAATGCGGATATTTATATTAAAAAAAAGAGCGAAAATAGATAATTCCTTAACAGTGCGCCTTATAATTCAGTGCGCTCTATAGTGCAGAAAATACGGTAAAAGGATTGTACAGAAACACTCTTTGGAATAGGATTTTAAAACTAAAAGTTTCACAACACTTAAAAATATTCTATTTTTAAAGTGTTTTCCGGCTACATGGATCATAGTTCTGCCCCTCCTCCACCTGTTGCTGAGCACTGCTAGTCAGAGGGCTACTACATTTTCTCCGACATGCAACAAATATTAACTCAGCCGTTTGGAAACAATCCCTGTCTAATAAACCCAACCAGTCACGGGTTCCCGAAGCGTCGCTGTCATTCTTATTAAAATATAATGATGTCTATAAAGTACAGTTGTCACTCCATGAATACCATGACTGTTAATTAGCAGACAGCAAGCTGTCTAATTAGCAGCCATAGCCCAACAAATTACCCAGATTACTGATGCTAAATTTAGTTGTTTTGTACTAAAAAGTCTAGGAATCTAAATAAATGGTATTGATGCTACATCTGGAATAATCATCTTATCATTTTTGCATATAAAAAGCTGCTTTTGCAGGAAAAATAAAATCATGTGATATACAGGTATTTTTACTCAGAAGTATACATAACTGGATCTGCAGGTATTTATATTTAGGAACCTGAACAATCCAGTTTAATAGCCTTAATTTATTAAAACAAAAATACAGTGACTTCACTGAAGATTATTGCTATGTGATGACCTTCAGGGAAGTCTTATAATACTCAGTTGTACTCATTTATCATGATAAATTTCTCATCAAGATAATGATTTAGACTTATTGTTGTCACAATAAATTCCAGTTGATATTTAAAACCTTAAAAACTGTTTGTATTGTTGAGATTATTTTTTTTCACTGTTTGTTCAATGAAAGCATCAATAAATATCAATAAATTTGAAAATATGATTAAATGCAGTTACACTTTAATGATATCTCACTTGTTTTTCAACAGCACTATTTGTGTTTGCACTATGCATTGTTACCTAAAAAGAGGCAATAAATAGTTTTTGTTTTCACTTTTGTCATTGTATTAATATTAGCCCTAAGACAGACTTAAAACTACTTCAGCCAATTTGCACCCTTTAGTATTTTAAAGGTGAAAATACAAACTCTCTGAATATTTAACATTCAGAATGTGAAATACTGAAAAATAATAAATAAAATGATAAATTGTATTAGGATTTAAAAATGCCCTCGGAGAGTTTATATTTTCAGATTTTTTTTATTTTGCGGTGAAGTGTTTGTTGTTGGCTCATTAAAACATGTATTTTGTTCGGAAAGTCCCCTCATTAGGAGGAAAACTACATTAAATCAGTTTCAGACCTGCTTGTTAACCTAGTTTGGCTTCTTCATGTTGTATTTTTAATCGTTGGCCTAGAAACAGTAGTTCCTTTTGTCTTTTACACACATAGGAAAAAAAAAGAAAACTATGCCAAATATGTACGTGTGTGTAGTTGTAAAACATTTCGTTAAGCCTTTTCCTGTTAGGACAAGCTGCATCTCCGTTTCCCAGCACCTGTGTGACAGTTAGCTGATTGTTCTGGTGTAGGGCAACAGAGCAAAGCCGTGTTATTTCTGCCTCGTCACAAACACCGCTCATATTTAGGTAGCTCAGTGCGCTTGACGCTCTGGGAGTTCTTCTTTGTCTCAGTCAACAGTGAAACAAGCCACCACAGGCAGGCAGAGAGCCAGTGTTTATTTCCACCAGTACATGCCCAGTAACACTGGCACTTACCCACCATCACACACACACACACACCCTCTCTCACAAAGTGGGGGGTCCTGCTGCTGCTGCGCCTTAATCACATTCACCATCCAGTTCCTGAACTATTGTGGTTATCCTCTGATAACGGCAAACATCTATGAGTAAAAGTTATGGAAGAACAAATCTCTGCTTTATCATTTCAAAGTTTAATTTACAAAACAGGAATGGTTGATTATTGTGTAATAAAATAAATACAAAGATGGAGGGAATCACGGTTGGATGTGTTTTGGATGGATGTATAGATGGATGGATGGATGGACGGACGGACAGATGTGTTTGGATGGATGCATGGATGTGTTTGGACGGATGGATGGATGGATGGATGGATGGATGGATGGATGGATGTGTTTGGACGGATGGATGGATGTCTTTGGACGGATGGATGGATGTGTTTGGATGGATGGATGTGTTTGGACGGATGGATGGATGGATGGATGTGTTTGGATGTTTGGACGGATGGATGGATGGATGTGTTTGGACGGATGGATGGATGTGTTTGGATGTTTGGACGGATGGATGGATGGATGTATAGATGGATTGATAGATTGATGGATGGATGTGTTTGGACAGATGGATAGATGTTTGGACGGATGGATGGATGGATGTATAGATGGATTGATAGATTGATGGATGGATGTGTTTGGACGGATGGATGTTTGGACAGATGTGTTTGGATGGATGGATGGATGTGTTTGGATGGATGTGTGGTTGGACGCAGAGCTCTAATAACGCCAGCCTTCCCCCACGCCGAAGCCTCCCAGCCCAAACCTTCTCCGGAGCTCCGCGCTGCAGAGGAGCCGTGAACCTGACGCGGCATGCGGTGCTGCCACGGGTCATCTGGAGTCAGGAAACCGAAGTTGATGAGGGTTTACGGGATAGGGGGAGGGGAGAATGGACGGCAGCGTGGTGCATTGACGGAAAAGAATGAGGCTAGTTGATGAGAAAAGGAAGAGGAGGATTTCAAAGCGCTCATGTGTAGGAGGAACAGGCATGCCAGGCTTTTTAAAACGGAACCCACACAAAACACAAGCGCTCACATTAATGGATCCACTCGATCATCTTCGACAGAAACGCGTAAATATGAACAGGAAAGATGAGGTAGCTGAGCCCAGGCTGACCCAGAGGAGAGGCTGGTCGTTTGTATGCAGCGTGCGTTTCAGATGTTATTGTCTCCGGCTGACTGGAGGCTCGGGCTGGCTCGGAAAATGCCTCAGTAAAATCAAAGTGGACGCGCTTGATTCGTGACTCCGCAGCTCCCTGCGGATGGATGCCCACTTCTCACATCAACATTTCATTTTTCCTCGCTGCACTCACCTTGGTCGGGTCGCCTCCTGTTATCCACTTGTTACAATGGAAATTTAACACCATGGATCTCCAGTTAAGTTTCCTGGCAGTAGGACAAAATCACAAAAGCTCCCCCCGAAGAGAAGGGCCGAAACCCGGGAGCGCGGCGGTTCGGAACCTCCGGTGGCGGAGGAGGAAGGAAGCGTCTGCGGACGGTTTTCTTTTTCTCTCAGGAAAGCATCGGTGAGAAACAGGAAAAGCTTGCGCCTTGAAACAGCTGTTTTTCCAAAATGGAGTTTAGTCTCGTGTGAGCCAATCAGAGCGCGGCTGTGGGGGCTCCCGCTCCTCCTGTGGGTTGGAGCCAAATCCACGCCACGCAACGATGAAACGCACTTCGTTTATTCTGGTGGAGAGAAGAGGAGAGGATGGGAGAGGAGGGGGAGCCTTTGTTATATCTTCTATGTCTCTTAGGCTTTTTTCAAGCAGATATCAAAACAACATGAAGCGATGACATGGAACTCCAAGCAGGGAACCCCGTCAGGATCCGCAGCCTGCAAAAGTGGGAATTAGAAAAATCACGATTGGATATTTATTCAAAAACAAACTGTAATTTTACGACGGGGTACAAGGGAAATTATAGATAGAAAAAAGGAAGTTTTTTTTCCCAAAAACACAGAAATTTTTAGATTTATCTGGGAAATGTTCTTTTCTTATGAAAATTTCTGAAAATAATCTAAAAATTTATCAGAAATATTCTACAAAAAACAAGGACATTTTTGAGAGAGAAAAATATTGAGATTCATCTCAGAAATTTTCTTGGTTTTTTTTCTCATAGAAAATGTCAGATTAATCTAAATATTTCTCAGAAATATTTCACAAAAACAATGACATTTCTTGGTTTCACAAGTAGAACATTTTTGAGAAAAAATCTCAGAAATATTTAGATTAATCTCCGAAATATTCTCCAAAACTGAAAATTTTATTAAAAACAACTCTGAAATTTTGAGATTAATCCAAAAAAAATTCTACAAACCACAGGGAAATTTCTGAGCTCCAAAAGTCAAAAGATTCCTAGAAATAAATCTGAAACTTAAAAATGAGTCTTAGAAATGTTTGAGACATAAACGTGGAAATTCCTGAGTCATTGTAGAACATATTTTCTGTTCCATTGTCTAAAATTTGCATCCATCCATCAATCTGTACAATCAGCCATCAATCTTTTTTCCCATCCATCCATCATGTGACATTATCAACACACGTCATTTACAACCCACCCGTTTGTCATACAGTTGCCAGTAGTCAAACAAGTGATAAACATTACATTTTGTCAATTGCCATCATCAACCCACATTTTAATATGTTAATCAGTGTCCAACCTAAATCTCCCAGGAGTGTGAACAATTTTGATGATGTATTAATAGACAAAACATCTTGGTGAATAATATTGGAGTCAGAGTGTGGGAAAATGCTGAGTCACTGCTTACACTGCCTCTTTTCACCAGTCAAACTGAAATGCAAACAACAATCTCAGCCTTGAACAAACAGTCTCTGTGCAAATACTTTTAAAAATTCTTGAACCGGGGCAGAACCTTCTGATGGGATCTCGTTTTTCTGTGTCTTTTTGTTTTAGCACATTGAACTGAAACTTTCAGGTTTGGAAGGAAAATTTACAACATAAATGCAATGAGAGTTAATTAAAGTTTGTGGGGTTATTAGAACCAAAAACAGAAGTCATATGAGAAGAGAAAAAAAACACTCATTTATGATATATAAACTGTACAAAGAGATAATAGAGGGATATAAATATTCCATCAATAGAGCTCTAAACACCATAAAAGTCAAACTGTTACAGGAAACCAGGCGTGTTATCAGAAAACCAATTCAGGGCAATAAAATCTAATATGCTATGAGTTATTTATTCTTTTATTGGTGTTTCACCGGTAAAATAGAACAAAAATATGAATCTACAAACCAAGCCTTTGAATTTACAAAGGCTTGGTTTGAATCTACAAATGTTCTTGCACAGGTAAATGCAAGAATATTTACCTGTTCTTGCAAATTTTGATTACAACGTTAATGCTAGCTATACTAATGCTAACTATATGCATTTATTTGATTAAAACTAAACCAAGATGAAGCACTGAAAAAACAAAGCACATCATGATTTGATAGTCTGTAGAAACTCTTTTTAGGAACAATCAACCTTGTGTACATGTGGCTTAACATGCTAATGGCAAAGAAACAACTCATAGTTACAGGAAAACCGTTTATCTGCCATGCTAACTAGCCTGAGCATTTCTGACAGGCTCTGGGATCCGAAATAAGATGGAGCATATACAAGTTATGTACTGCAGTCTTGAAAGCAAAAATTGCTTTTTCTTAGCATGAAACCATACTGGTGTTCATAAATGCTCCTTTCTGATTTAAGCCTACACTCCATTACTATTTCCCGCTGCAGCTGCACTTCCACTGCAAATTGGAGTCACGAAGATAATTTCGGGGTGGGGGGGGGAGAACTCACATTTTTTTATTAAAAGAATTTGCATGCCAGGATAAGGTGATTTTTCGGCCGTCTCAAAGTTACTGTACTTCGCAAAACTTTAATGAAAACACCTTTTCGCATCACACAAGTCATGTGATCAACAACCGAATGTTACTACTGGGGGAAATGATGAAGAAGACGACAGGAAGTGACAGGAGGATGACTCGTGAATAAACGTATTCACACGTGATTTGTAACTGCATTTCTTATTTAATGGAAACACCGCACAAGTGAAATTGTGTTTTTCGACATTAGCTAAAGATTGAAAGTTTTGTGCACATTTGTAACAGTTATGACTCATTAGCTTTACCACTTTTGACACACGTTCATTAAAAATCGGCACCAAGCTTCACAGGTCCAGTTGTTGTAAAATTAGCCCAAATTATTAGTTTTTCTAAACTGTGACTAACACTGATTGGAAGTGCTCAATTATTTTGCATCTAAATCTTTATTAATCATGCCTGGTTGTTTGTCTCCGTGTTTTCCCTGATACGGGTTGGCAACCTCTCCATGGTGAACCCTGCTTCTTGTCCTTTGACTGCTGGGATATTCTCCAGCTCACCCCTTGCAACAATAAACAAGATTATGAGGCTTCAGAAGCTAGAAACAGATGGATGGATGAATGAGCTCCACTTCATCTGTCCAAGTGATATCGTTCCAAGGTTCTGTAACATGTTTAGGTGCAACTTTGCAAGTCTAAGCAATGCTGTCATGTCCTTTTTAGAGAGAAAAAAGCTTTACACTGGCAGTCCTTCCAGCACAGCCGTTTTTGCTAATTGGACTGTCATAAAACATAACATTTAAGATTTGAAACCAGGCCTTTAGAGGCTGAGAGGGAGCTTTCGGTGTTTTGTATTCTCTTTGAGCATTGCACAGTCTGTCCTTAGTGTAAACCTACTTGGACATCCAGTCCCAGAAGACGAGAAAACCTCTTCTGGCGCTGATTTTGTGATTTCTTCAGAGACCCAAGGAACCAGTTTGGGAAACTCAGCTGAGGACACATACAGCTATGTTGTGAAAATACCAGCAGCTTCCCTTGGGGCTGCAGCATACCCCATCATTTGCCAACAACAGCACAAACAAGACACAAATAGCACTTTCTGTATAGTAGCTTTACTGTCTTAACCGTTAACAATAAATACCCTGCAATACAATACAGCTCAGTCACAGACATGCTGGAAATATAAAAAAAAAATAAAATAAAAGACTGAAGAGAAGCACTCAGCAGATGCAAGATGAACAACTATTGCACTTTTATGTACAATTTGGCAAATCAGATCTCAATAGTCATGTGATTTAACGGATTAAGACTGCATGATAAGACAAATAAACCTAAAATATATATAAGGCAGATTACCAAACTTAGAAAAATAATCAAGCCCAAAAACTAAACTCTAAAACCTAAACATTCAACTGAACTAGCAGCCACTTATGTTTAATTTCAAACACTCTGGACGATAACACACATATTGCTTTGTTGCACACAAGTGTAACATAAAAAAACAATTTAAGGCAATGTTTTCAATGGCTACACATAAAAAAAAAAACATATTCAGCTTCGTGGTTATAAACTGAAACGTAACACTGACAGACAGGAGATAAAAAACTAAATTCATCGACCAGTTTTTGCTGGTCAGAAAATACTTTTCTTTTTTTTCCTTAGTCAATGAATGCAACATAACTTTAAACTCCAACCATTTTTGGTTTATAAACGCACCAATTAAGAGGACTTTTAAGAGATTCCTAAAAATAAGATTTGTCCTAATCTTAAGTGTTTATAGTCCTTACAGAAAACAAAACAAATGAAAAAAAAATAAAAATCTGAAGTCAGAATTGGCCAGAAAAAACCTGATTGATGCTTTTCGAAGAAATTTCAATTAGTTGTAGAATTTCTAATCATCTGAATATAATTAGGTAAGAAATATGGAATTTTAGGAAGCAAGTCTCCAAAAAATGGCCATGAAAATGTTTTTAATTTCACTTATTTAGAGTCATCTGCCGGTAAATATACTCCAGCTAGAGTGAGTTTTAGTAACAAAGAAAAATCTAAATAGCATTTTAATTGAGTTTCCTGGTGTTTTCCATCAGTGAGATGTTTGCATCTTGACTATATTTATATTTTAAAAATAAATGCACACCTTTTCTTTATCTAATGGTAAAGTAAAGCCAAATCTGTGTTTTGGCTCTGGATTTTGAAAGAACAAGTTAATTTCTTGCATTGCAAAAACATTGTTCTCATTTCTAGTGCAAATATTTTAATAAAATAAGTTTTCATCAAGATATAGAAGCTCGTTTTAAGTCAAAAATTCCTTAACCCTTTAACTGCCCACTCAGTTAAAGGGTTAACTGAGTGGGTTAACCCACTCAGCCTTAATATCGATGAAAAATTTATTGTTGCGTTAGCAGATTATTTCACTCAAAATATGGGGACAATGTTTTGTTATAAGTGAAGTAATCTACCAGTGGAAGTAGTATTTTTTAATCTATATTAAGAAATTATTGACTTAAAACAAGCTCCTATAGTTTGATGAAAAATTACTTATAAGTTAGTTTACTGAGGTATTTGCACTAGAAACTAGAACAAAATTACTTGGTAAGATTTTGTGTTTTTGTAATGTGTGAGATGATTAAATAAACAAGTACCATCCAAGCACACAACTATCAGAGAAGATAATAAAATGAAGAGTAAACACCGAATGAGCTGCCTTGGAGCAATGCCTGAATGCTGGACTTCTTCTAAAACTGAGCAAATTTTAAATAGTGTAGTGCTGTTTAGTTAGTAAAATAAATTGTGGAGTATTGGCAACTTGCCCTATAAAAGTTTCCGCTCATGTTTCAGATGAAACAGAAGAAGTCCTGTGGCTGTGTGAGGGTCAGTAGCAGTAGTAAAGTTGAGAGCGCAACGCCCTGAAGCCGTCTTCCTCCCGCCCTCCTGCCTGCTCCCCTTCACACAGCATGGAGTCTGGGAGCACCACGCCCTCTAGTGGATCCGGCTGGCAGAACTCCACCACAAACTCCTCCTCGCAGTCCAGCAGCAGCCTCGACCAGGCGCTCATGTCCAGCCGGCCGGCGGTGCCGCCGTATTCCTCTGGCAGAACCGACGGCGGGATGTTCCGGTGCAGAGAGCGCAGGTCCGAGCCGTGCAGGACGTACTGTCCAGAGGGACAGAGGAGACGATTACACCGATTCTGATCAATATTTTATCTCATAAAAGAAGCAGCTTTAGGTTGTTTTCACACTAACAGAGGGTTCTATGCAGTGAAACCCTCTACACTTATTTATAAAGCTATAAACAACAGAAAAAGGGCTCAAGATAATTCAAGGTCAACGGTTACCCTCTCTGCCATCTTCTCCTTCAGGAAAGGCTTGATTATAGCGAAGATGCCTTTGAAAATCCGGGGCTCGTTAATTATGTTAACGGCCTTGATTCTGATGGGAAAGCCATCCTGTTGATGAAAAGCAGAGACCACAATCAGAACTCGTCCAAACCATCTTTCGTCAAAGTTAAACACATCGTATTCTACGATATCTCACCTGGAGGATGCTCACAATTTTTTTGGCAAGAAAGGGACCTGGATTGGAGGCTTGCGACATTCCCACCCCAGTGTAGTCGGCTAGGATGACCAACCCGTTCACCTGCGTTTCCTCCGGCTGGATCAGCTTCTCCAGAGTCAGATAAAGGGCCCGCACGTTGTCCACAAACGGATAGTCGTTTGGCTTCCATTTTCCTGGGAGAAAATCCATATTGACAAATTTGATGACATAAAGGTTGTGGATTGCAAATATTATTAAGGGTGCGTTCACACCAGCCCTGCTTATTCTGCTTTAATCCGACTCCAGTTTGTTTGTTTAGAAGGTCTGGTTTGTTTGGGGAGGTGTGAAAGCGCAATCAAACTATGATTTTTTTTTCAATTAGTTTGAGTCGTTTGACATAATGCAGTGTGATTGGTTCCCAGTAGAACCAAGTCTACTGGACTATCCGGGATGACAGAAGCAGATCTGCTTAACAATCTGGTATGGAGTTGCTTATTAGTTCCAGAACTGCTGATATCTTCATCGAGGCAAATAAAGAGACGGACCTGGTCGGAGGAAGAGGATGTATCTGCCGTTGGGATCGGGCCTTGGCAGGACCGTGAGGAAGCCCAGGTCCAGGACATGTTTGACAGTAGATGGCTTCAGGTCCTGGAAGACCTCCGGCCAGGTTTTACGGCCCGCGTGATAATTGAGCAGCAGCTGCAGAGCGCGATCGTAGTCGAACTTCCTGGCCCGCAGGAAGCGCAGGAGGAAGGCGTCGTCCAGTCGGGTTCTGAGATTGGGATGTTCCTGCAAAGAAAATAAATTCACAAAATAAAGTGCCTAGTTGAGAGGCATTGCAAAATAATTCCTACTTCTTGAATTTTTTTTTTTAATTTGGACTCATTACAGCCACAGATATGAATGAATTTCATAAGAATTTTTTTATGAGATTACTTTTCTTGTATTACCAAGAAAAAGTAACACATTGCTATATTTTCAAAATATCAACTCTGAGGCCTTGCACACACATAGCTGGGTCTTTATAAACAAATATCTCCACCACATATTTTATAAAAATAACATTGTAAACAATATTAGAACAATTTCATCCAAATGAACCCACAAAATTCAAGATTTTGCTGAACGATAAATTGCTCAGTAAATAACGTTAATGATAACGTTAATGATAGGTATTATCATTAACGTTTATGCCATTGCGATAAACGTTAATGATAATGAATTTGAGACATTTTTTAAGTAATATATAATTTAAGTTAGGACTCTCAAACACCAATAAACCTCAAATTAGTAAAGAACTTTTAACACTGAAACTGGAAAATATTTTAAATTTAAATAAAATAAACACAACCACCAAAATCAATAAATAAAAACTACTTACAACTGAAACCATCTAATAAAATTACAAATTACAATGTTGCTGTAAACAAAATTTCCCTTCAAAAAAACATGAATCATCAGAATGGAAATTATTGATCTCATTTTAAAATGTCATGCGATTAACTGCTTATTGCGACAAGCTTACCCCTAAGTGTTGTTTTAAACATGCCAAACAAAGCTTAAACCTGCTGAAACTGCACTTTGTTTTTATAAATAATAATTTTTAGTGATGTTAAATTGCGTTTTCATGTGGATGAAGGGCCAAAACACTCAAAGCAGTTGCTTATTTTAGGATGTTCTTAATGGTAAACATGAAGATATCATTTTAACTCTTGGTCTATAAATAGGAAGCAGAAGCACAGAGAAAAAGTCAACCACACCCCTGCTTTTTAACAAATTATTAAATCAGCTTTATCAGAAGTAGCATGAAATAAATTGGGAGATGTGTTTATATTGGATGAACGAGTTTGAATAAAGCTTTACTTTAACAGACATGGTCTCCCTTTAGACTCTGAGATCAAAAGGGTATTGAAAACCTTCACCTATTTACAAGAAAAAGACAAAAATCAGATTATTAAATAGAATATTATAGTTCTGAACTAAAGATTGCAAAACAAGCCCAAATAATCACACCTGAATAATAGGAAAACTGAATCTGTGCTGATTCAAAGCTTAAAAGTAAGAAAACCTTAAGAATCATGTCTCTCAGTGCTTGGACATCTCGGAGGCGCCACTCGGGCTTCTCCTGGAGCTCTTCCCGTGCTTTGGCCACCAGTTCAGGGGTCAAGGTGCAGGAATACACGGGTGGAGGTGGGCCAGGGAACCAGCTGTGTCCTGCAGCTGTTGCACGGTCCGCCTGGGGAGGACAGAGGCTGACGGACTCATGCTGATCGGCCATGGACTGACTGAGAGAATCTGACAAAAAAGAGAGACATAAAGGAAACATCTGTGAAAACACAGACATAAGCAGTACTACTTCCAGCTAAGTAGCATACTTCCACTGGTTAAATAGTAAAGCAGATCTTTTTAAGTCATTCCAGCTAAATTAACAGCGAAAACAGGTAATTTATTTCTATACAAACAGCACTTTGTGATTTATTTATAACAAGACATTATGGTCGGCATAAAAATTAAAATATGGTGCGTTCAGGTGCATCGATGTTTGCATATAAACCACTTTATCTCTGCTACTTTATAAACTGCGGAGATCACAAAACTGTTTCAAGCCTCTAACGCAACGATATGTTAAAAATATTATTGTACTTGTTCTGCTACCCCAGAACCGACGGAACCTATGCGATGGAACCTGGTTCAGGCAAAAAGAAATATGCATACTGACCCAGAATGAGCCAAATAATTACCTCCTGCAAGAGACAGTGGTCTGTCTAACAAGCTCCGCCGGGAAAAAATATTAACATTAACAGGAGGGAGGTAAAGATCTTTAAAAACCAGCAACTAAGTCAAAAATCACAACTGACCTGTCGGTACAAAATCCTTTTTTTCCGGGTTTTGTAAACGGGGTTCTCCCATTGGTCCGTTTGCATCACGTGACGCTCTGCTAAAGCGCAGCGTCTGTTGCTCTGATGTGTTCGGGGTCTGTCGGAAACAAACTCACATAGACATTTTTATGCTTTATGCCCATTTAAAAGCATATCTCATTGCATTTAAAAGTTAACTATACTAACTCAACATCCCATCGTCTTCTACCCGCATATTATAGCAGATAAAGGTGGCTAAATATGTAAATAAAGAGGAATATGTGTCCTTATGACTATCACAACTCATTGTTTTTTATTATTGTTGTATGTTGTAGTCCTTTTAGCATGGGTTTTATTAGAGTTTGAGATTTTGGGTTTTTGCAGTTGGGCAGGTGTTTAAACCGGAAGTTGTCAAATCTGGCAGCCAAATGGCCATTTAATGAGCGTGAGGCGCATGCGCCATGCTGGATAGAAATGTTTGCACAGTTTCGACTTGAGCTCTTTTAAACCAAGACCAGGCCTCACGGAGACATGAAACCAGCGTTCTGATATTCATCCATTCTGCACCCCGGATTAAAACAATGTCCTTTTCTGATCTCCCAAGACCCCGAATCTGACTGAAAGCCCAGCCTAAGAGACTGAATACTTTTGCGGACATACCTGAAATGTCTCCATGATTGGTTGGCGCCCACCTGTTAAGTATCAGCTAGAGTGGGGAAAGGACCTTACCAAGCTCCGCCCACAACCGACCACGGGGGCCGCGTTTCATTGGTTGATGCCCATTCTACGTCATAGCACGGCTACCACGTGCGTGGCCGTCTCACAAACAAAAGCTGCATTAGTAACTACATGCTAATGTAAATTGTGGACTAACAGACGGGCAGAAAGTTTTTGCATCAGCAATCGAAAACAAATGGTTCTCCATTGCCAGTGGGGTATATGTACAGGTGATGTCAGGTATCCTGATCGTATTTGTGGGACTAAAATTCAGATTTCCAAAATCTGAAACCGAATGCCTTACTTGTGTCAACACTACTATCATTTCTGCTGTGTCGTTTCGCAAACACCGTTAGCAAGTCAACAGTAAGACATTTTACCATTAGAAGACGTGAAATAACACAAACTTAAAACTAAAAAAGTATCCATGTTAGAAGTGAAAATGACCAGCTGTATGAATAAGTCTTTCGCTGAGTTTTATAATTTAAAAAAAAAACACCGTTAAGCTCAGCTTGTGAGCTAACATTAACCAGTTAGCACTGCGCTACTGCTAAATAACACGGCACAGGCAGTTACACGACTCTCCACTGATTTCTTCTACATAATATTTCAATTATGAATTTACTTAATTAAAAAAAATAGGAGCCAACTCGGACATAACTGTCGTTCTAATAAGAGAACTGTGGAATCAACCAACGGAGAGAGTAACTCCTTCCTTTTACGTTAAGATAACATCTCTGTTAGCTTTTGTAGCTACCAGGCTCGCTCTACAACTCCTAAAAGCTTGCAAAATGAAATGTTAGGTCTGAAAATAACAACATCAATGTAGTGAAGCTTCGCATGAACTTGTTAGTTCCTCTGTCCATTGTTGTAGCTGATATTTGGTGAAATGATGCACTAATCGACTCACAAATACTCATGTTTACTTAGAAACAAAGAGCCGGGAGGATTTGTTTGTGAGACTTGCGGTCATGTGGGATTTTCTAGGTCGGTTGTGGGCGGAGCGCGGTAAGGTCCATAGGCTGCGGAGCGCCATGTTTGAAATCGCAGCGTTTGTAATTTGGTAAGTTATTTTTTGAAAACCTTATCCGCAATTTTGTCCCTGATGAAGTTATTGAAGCTGTTTTTTGTGCTTAAACAGCGCAGCACGCAGCAGAAGAGGAGGGACCTGACCATGGCATATGGCGTCTTAGGGGCGGTTTGTTTGGCTGCTGGCTTCCCTGAAATAACTGAGGAGTAAAAACAAACAATGTCTGGAACTAGCGGCAGATCAATTATGGATATATAGGTGATCTGCAATCAAGCTGAGGATCCCTACAAGCAGCCTGGGGGATCCGCCCGACCCATCAAAGGTAGGTTAGCTCAAGCAACTGTTCCTGGATCATCTTGGTTTTGTCTCCAATTTTGCCCTTCATCCACGGAAGGGCAAGGCCTTCACCACCCCGCCATCCACAGACATTTTTATAATCTGCCTGTAGCACTAGTACTTTTTGATCAACAGTCAATAATTTCAGAATTTAAACAAGCTTCTTTATCTCTGAAAAGTTGCTTGAGTTAAATTTGTTCTATTTCAAGTGTACTAAGACATTTGGCCTAGATACCAAACAAAAATAGTTTTGCGTCATGTTTGCCAACATGCTTAAGTTGTTAAGTTGTTCCACTTCACCATATTATCATACTGGTGATCATTGATCACAACCAATTAAAAAAAGTACATAAGAGTTTATTTTAAAATAAAACAAAACCTACAGACTAGATTATTTGAATATTCTGATAAAACTCTTGAATTTTACAACTTGCTAGCATATAGGACAAAAAATGTGAAATGACTTGTTTACATGTTATCTACAGCAAAGTGAAAGAGCTGTTTTTAGTTTTCATGTTTGTTTTATACCTTTACTGTATTTTGGAGATATAAAATCAGAACACAGCCTCAGCAGGTCAGCATTTTATTTCTCACTGGCATGTATAAACTTATCTTTGAAGTTGCTGTTGGTGCTATCTGTAATGATTTTACGACACTTTATCTGTTTATCAGTGACCAAGCAAGACTGCCACGTTGGAAGCCATTTCCCCCCCTCAGTAAATGCTGTGTTTATGACCTCGGCAAATAAAAATAATCAGCAGGGAATGCGATGTAAAAATAGACGATAAGATTTATTCAGTCATTTTCACATTGTAAGGTAAACCTTTCCTGGTTTGTAAGGCAGTACAGGTTACAAGGCACATTTCATCAGTTAAACCATGACAAAAACTAAACAAAAATACAATATATATATATATATTTACTTTTTTTTTCTGCTTTTTGTAAAACCAACACAACACATCGTAAGGAAACTGTGTGCCAAGCTTGGTCATCTCGGGTCTAAATTTACAAAATCCTCTTTCGATTTCTCTCAGGTGAATATGCATGTAGCAGTGCATAAATAAAAAAATATCTTTAAAGAAACCTAAAAGGGCTGTCCTTTAGCTTCTAGGTTCATATTTATCACCAATAAACAGAACTATGCTACATTAAATGTATGAAAATGTAAGGCTTGTTGTAACATTCGTAAAATACTCACATGATCACGTTGCTGCATAAAACATGAGCCTCGCTGCACTGCAAAATCACAATCTTACCAAGTTTTTTGTTAGTTTTTAGTTCAAATATCTTGGTACACTGAAATAAGACAAAACTAACTAAACATATTGAAACGAACTTGTTTTGAGTCAGTAATTCTTGAATATTGATGTAAAGTAGCAGACTATTTAACTTATAACACGGGAAAAATGTCATGGTGTAAATAAAATAATCGGCTAGTAGAAGTAATTTTGCTGAAAAGTTACTACTAAGTTATCTTGTATCAGTTCAAGTGTGCTAAGATATTTGTACTAAAAACTAGACCAAAAGTATTTGGTAAAATTTAGTTTTTTTGCAGTGAACTATCATGATTACTATTTGGAAAATCATTAACAGCAAAAACACCAAATTTTTATTTCTGATTTGTTTTCAAGTGCAAATATCTTAGCTTTGTTTTATTTCAAGTCTACTAACTTGAATGCAACTTTTCAGCAAGATATAAAAGCTAGTTTTAAATCAATAATTCCTTAATATTGATGAAAATTCAGTTACACTGGCATATTATTTCACTTGAAAAATTTATTTTCATAAGTTAAAAAAACCTGCTAGTTGAACTAATACTTTTTCATCAATACTTAGGAATTGACTTACAATAAACTTCTGAAAGATTACTTGTACGTTTTTAAGTATAATAACATGTTTGCACTTAAAATAGTAAAAAAATAAAAATAAAAAAAACTTGGTAAGATTTGGTGTTTTTGCACAATGTTACCTGATAACGAGGTGCATTTGCAGCAGTGGAAAATTACAATGCAGGTAGATTTATGAGCGTGGAGCTAAACCACAGCTGCGTTTTATATACAAATATGTCCCTGAAGGCTATTTATAAGGAGCTTGAAATTACATTATATTTATTTAGCAACTTTGAATTTGACAGCATGTTAATGCAGACTGTGTATAAACTTTTCACAATATAAAAAAAAACAGAAAGAAGAAGGATTCAAGCTTTTGTTATATGGCCTCTTGCTTCGTGATGGTCGGCTGAGGGATGGAGGTCGGCTGTTTGGGCACCGTTGCTATGACGCCCTGGGGCATTTTGTAATGTTCTGATCCAGAGGCGGTCGGCGGGGACGGGATCGGGGTTTCAGGAGTGGCTGGAAAGTAAAATGCGAAAAAGACGGTTGGAGGCAGAACTGCACAGAAAGTGGAAATTTCTCAGCGCATTAAACATGCTAACAAAGGACGAAATAAGACAGATTAGTTTCCGTGGAGAATTTAAAGAATTAGCCTGGTTTTCTTCCTGATCCACATGAAGCTGAGTGACAAAAAAGTGGCAATGTGTCTGAATTTCAATATTTCTATAGTTATATATTATAACAGTTCTATATTACTAACATAGAACTTGCACAGCCAATCAAAATCATGTCAAAATCCTTAAATGCTTGTTTCAGGGCAGATTGCTTAATATGGAAGAAGATTACAGCCACTAATCTGACTTTAATCCCATAATTCTGACTTTTTTCCCTCAGAATTTTGACTTTAATCTGTTAAATCTTAAATTCACAGTTCAGAAGATTTAAGTCAGAATTGTGAGTTTACACAGAATTCTGAGATTAAAATCAAAATTCTGAGAAAAGGTAAATTTTTTTTCTGGTGGCCCTAATCTTCTTCCATAGCTACAAAAGCATTCATGCAACTTAAAATGGTTTACATTTCAACACAGTGCAACTGTAGTAAGTGCTGCATGATTAAGAAGTGAGATTAAAAGGATATACATTTTCTCATTCTATATATTTTTTAAAGTAAAAATCTTAACTATGGCATTCAACAACAGCAGCAAGTATATCTCCAATAGCTTTACAAATCTAAACACAGATTTTTGAATATCCTTCATTGCAAAATAGTTTAATTTGATCTGTCAGAGACTGAACTTGGCAACACCTTTGTATTGTAGTTTAAGGTAATTGTCATGCACTGGAAGGTCAAATAACATTTATATTAAAGTTAGTTGGAATATCAATTGCAAGTGCATACTTCGGTAGAGGTTACAATTCCTGAATTAATTTTCATGAACTTACAGATTTGACCGTTGTGGATTGGCGTTGGCATGTTGCTCGTTACTATGACGTTGGTACTGAGATGCTCCTGGACCAGATGAGGGTGCAGAGAGTGCGGCGCATGTGGAGCTTCGTTAGCCGAACCTTAGAGAATTTGATTAGAGTTATAGTCATTATACAGCAAGTAGTCCAAAAATATTAACAGTACTGGTCTTCTTAGGGCATTTATTAACAAACAAAACACGCAAGCTCACAGAGTGATCTGGGAAGGGGGAAGAAACTGCATTATTGATAAATCATTAAAATAAAGAACAATATGCAATTAACAGGGAAAAGACATTTTACTTCAAAACTCAGAGAATCCAGGTTTGGTTTGTACAACAACATATTAGGGCCATTGTAGATAGAAAGGAGTAAATTAACTGATATTAATCAAAATTGTTCCAAAAAAATCTTGGACATTTCTGAGTTTGAAAAGTTAAATTTACCCTAGAAAAAAACTTGGAAACTTTGAGGTTAATCTGAGAAATCTTCTTAAAAAAAATCTGAGCTTGTCAAATTTGCTACAAGAAATCAGAAATTTTGAGATTAATTTCAGAAATTTTCTAAAAGAAATTTGAGTTTCAAAAATTTGATAAAAATAATCAGAAATTTTGAAATTAATCTTTGAAACTTTCTAGGAAAAACAGGGACATTTTTGAGCTTGAAAAGTCAAAACATTGTTGGAAAAAAGTCACATTTTGTGATCAATCTTAAAAATGTTCTAGAAAAGAGTTTCTGAGTTTCAAAAGTCTGACATTGTAGACATTTCAAGATCATAAATTAGTGAGGGTGTGGGAGTTCTAGAAAACTTCTGAGATTTTTGGTGGAAATTTACTCCTCCCATATTTTCCTTATCTACAACAAGCCCAATGTGCTGTTGCAGTTTTGAAGCATTTTCCTTCAGACAAAAGACATTTAAAGAGCTCTTACCTCCGAGAAGCATTTCTTGCAGCAGATTGTCGATCTTGGCCATGCCGAAGAGTTTTACAAACTGGATCTGCTCGATCATCTGCCAGGTGATGCTCTGTAGCGTCGGCAGCAGCAGGAGGAGCTCCCCGAAGCGGCCCCGGGAGTCGTACTGCCGGTCGTTGATGTAGTCCTCCAGGCTGACCTGGACCTGGTACCGCATCCGCTTGATCTTCCCCGGGTCACTCAGGCCTTTTGCATCTGAGGACAAAGAAAAAGAAAAAAAAAAAACAGGAAGTTTTGAGCTGCATTTCTGTGCAGATGAATGCTGAGTTCATGCATAAATACCAAAATCTTACGAAGTATTTTTCTTTAAATGTAATTTCTAGAGCAAATATTTTATATTAAATAAGATACATCTAATTTGCAATACATTTTTCAGCAAGATATAGTCTTAATATTGATAAAGTATTAGTTCTCCTTACAGATTATTTCACTTACAACAAGAGATGTAAGTGAAATGATTTGCAAGTGGACCAAGTATTTTTTTTTTCAAGATTGAGGAATTAACTCAAACAAGCTCCTATATCTTGCTGCAAGCTTACTTATATATTCGTGTCTTCCTATTTCAAGTGTACAAACTAGCTTGAAACTAGACCAAAAATACTTTGTTTGATTTTGTGTTTTTGTTTTATATCTGGTCTAGTTCCTAATGAAAATGTCTAATGCTTAAAATAGGACAAAACTAACTCACAAGTAATGTTTCAACAAGATGTTGGAGCTTGCTTAGAGTTAATAATTGATATTGATTAAAAATTACTACACTTACAATATAGGAAAACTGTCTTGTTAAAGTGTAATAAACTGCCAGTACAACTTGTATCTTTTTCATCGATATTAAGAAATTTTTTTACCTAAACATAGAAATAGGAGATTGTTTTAACTCAATAAGTTTTCAATATTGATAATATTTTACTTCCACTGGCAGATGATTCCACTTCAGACATTTTTCCAGGTTTTATCTGAAATAGTCTGTCGCTGCAACAAGTACTTTTTCATCAACATTCAAGAATTACTAAGTTAAAGCAAGCTCCTATATTTTTCTGAAAAGGTACTTGAGTTAGTTTTGTTGTATTTCAAGTGCACTAAGATATTTGCACTTAAACCCAAACAAAAATACTTGATAAGACTTTGTGTTTTTGCAGTGTGCCTGTTTGAATCCACACCTGGATCGAAGAAAACGATGGCCTTCAGGCAGGCGTATTCGTTGTCGTCTATCTGGAGCTCTTGAAAGGGAAGCACCAACTCGTCCAGGATCCTCACTGCTACCCTCCCCACCTCCAACTCTGGACAGTTTCTGGGAATGATGTGATCATTTCCTGCAAATAAAGCACATTTTCATCAAATTCCAGATCCTACTGAGGATACAACATTATGACTTGTGCCTGTTTTACCTAATAAGAGGATGTCTTTGTAGAGCATTGACCTCTTGGCTGCACCAAGCAACAGATGCTCTCCTGCATGAGCTCGCAGCAGCGCCACCTAGAATAAAGTTAAGCTAAATCAGTTAATGGTGTTTCTGGAAGTTTTAGGAATGCGTCCGTTCCTGAAGGTCTTTCACATGAGCGCAAAAAAAACAACAAAACGGACCCATCCTCTCGCCATCCACCCTCCATCAGCAAATCAGTTACTACGACCCGGTGATCACACTGTTAATGATTGTGGACGTTTTTGGAGGAGGGATGTGACTTTAAAAACCAAAGTCATCATATTCTAACTGGGGATTAAAACACATTAACTATTCTGGTTGAAAAGTTGAGTTTTGTTGAGAGGAGGTTTGCTTTTTCTTGGAGATTTGTCCTTTTTCCCACACTGATGAAACACAAAATCAAGTATTTTGGGTCTAGTTTCTCCTGCAAATATCTTCGTAAACTTGAAATAAGACAACTAATTTGAAAGTAAGTTTTCAGCATTGTTTTGAGTAAACCATTTCTTAAGTTTATCAACCTGTTGGCTCACATCTACAGGTGCTTTATATTGGCTTGTAATCTGTTCTTCCTCCATAAAATCCCAGTTGGTGCACTGCAAAACCAATATTACCAACTATTATTGTCTAGAGCAAGTATCTTGGTACACTTTAAATAAGATGAAATTAAATTGGAAGAAGCTTTTCAGTAAGACTTAGGAGCTTGTTTTAAGTTAGTAATTCCTTATTATTGATTAAAAAATGACTCATTCCATTATTTAATTTGTAATATGGTACAAATGTCTCGTTATTAGCGAAACAATCTGCCTATGGAAATAGTACTTTTCAAAATTAATATTAAGGAATTATTTACTGAAAATAATCTGTATCTTGCTGAAAAGTTGCTACTTAGATATTTACAATTGAATGCAAGTGCCATTGCAAATAGAGTAAATCTTTGCCAAAACACAGAAATTTTTCTAGATTAAACTCAGATATTTTCTAGAAGAAAAAAAACAAGACAATTGGAGTTTTTTGTAGCAAACTTTTAACTTTTTGATCTCAAACTTTAAAATCTTTTCTTGATAAAATCTGAGATTACTCTCAAATCATATTTTTAGGGAAATTTTAATCTCACATTTTTTGACTTGTGGAGCTCTGAAATTTCCATGTTTTTCTAAAAAATTTCTGAGATTAACCTTTAAATTTCTTGGTGGACTTGTACTACTTCTTTGTTTCCATCTTCAATGGTCCTAATATGCCCTCGTAGATATTCGCACTAGAAACTAGACCCAAAATACTTGCTAAGACTTCACGTTTTTACAGTGAACCAACTGGGGTTTTATTGAGGAAGAAGAGATTACAGCCAAAAGAAAAGTCTCCCATGTTGTAGATGTGAGCTAACTGGTTGATAAGTGACCAGACTGGCTGAACGCTGCTTGTGACTGAGCCTCACCTGGTCGTCCAGGGGAAGGTCACAGAAAGCTGGGATGTACTTGGCCCACTCCACCAGAACCAGCAGCTGCTGCTTCATGGACTCACAGACATCCGTGATGGTGGCGATCTTTTTGGTTCTTATGTCGCCGTTCAGTATGGGCGCAGGCGACGTGATCTGCCCAGAGACGCACAGATTCATTACCAATGATCATTAACAGCCAGGTTTTGGATTTATGCTGGGTTGTTACCTGTCTTGATAGAACGTCTGCCTGAATGAGTGCGTTGATAGACGGTAGACTGCTGTCTTCGTAGCTGGACCGCCTGGTGCTGATTCGGTCTCTCTCGTTCTGTACAGCTAAAGGAAAACACAGATTTGTACAGTTAAAATAGAACAGAGTGCTTTGGGTTTTTAGATGCACTGCAAAAGAACACAAAATCTAAGTATTTTTGTCTAGTTTCTAGAGCAAATATATTGGTACTGTTACAGCCCTGGGCCTTGTGGAATGGGTTGCAGGTTCTTTTGTCTGTCTTTGTGCTTCTCGCCTTTGCAGGTGTTGCTCGTCCGTTGATTTGGAGCACAGAGTATTTAAACCTGGCTGTCTCCACCTTCTGGGTCGCCTTCGATGTCCACTCTGCCCCTTGATGCTTGTAGTTCTCTGCTGTCGGCC
>CAEFZY010031976.1:0-28621 GCA_903066815.1 Brachyrhaphis roseni
CATTTAATCATGAATGGTAATTATGTAAACACTTAGTCATTTTGATAATAGGCTAATATAGCTAATATAAACACTTAAAGCTTGTTGTACCTTCATTATAAACCTTATATAAGACTTTTAATTTTTTGCGGCTCCAGACAGAGTTTTTTTTTTAATTTATTTTATCCAAAATGGCTCTTTCAACATGTTGGGTTACCGACCCTTGGGTTAAGCAGTAAACATATAGAATTACTTTGTTTAAGATCTTCTAGTATAAACAAAGTTTGACTTGTTCATTTCACACAGGACCTGATAGATACCGTCAGTCTAACCTATGCAACAATTTTCCTTGATACTGATATCTTCAAGTTTTAGATTAGTCTAAGTTGATATACAGTCTGAGTTCACCCTCTTTTAAACAAATGTTCTCTGTCCTTGGAGCAGAACTGCTGCCAAGATGAATCTGAGTATTTAATCTTATCCAGTAAATCTCCCTTTCTTCTTGAAGTCAAGTTTGATGTGTCAGTTGTTATCTTTTCTAAGTTTGCCATCAAACTTATGTTCTTTTTTTTAAATAAGTGTAACAGTTTTAAAATTAATCAGTATTTTGTCTTAATTTACTCAAGGTTCATGTTCTGTGTGGTGATTATTAAAGTGTGGCAGGTTTTACGACTCCCAGGATTAGATTTCATTGCAACTATGTGAGCTAAAAGAATCATTATCCTGGACGTTTTTGACCCATAGCAATTACTAGTGTCATTTTCTTCATCGTTAACTGGATGACACTTTTACAAGGGTAAATGTATGGCTTTTCTTTTTTCCCCCCTTAACTAGTTGTGGTTTCACTGATGTATTAAAATCTGTAGAGGCTTTGATTTATGCAAGATCTGCTCATTTTAACACCTAGCGTGAATTAACCCCTTTGTCAAATTGTGGTTCTGACTACATTAGCAACAGACCACAGACAGGCACACAACTCACACAGACACACGCACACACGCGCACAGTGGACTGGTTTATAGGGTGCCAATAAAAAGCAACGCTGTGCGAAATGAATCTAATGTGAATTACAGTTTTTCTAAAGCTGTGTTTTCTTAGAGATGAAGAAATGGACCCGCCCAGAGAGTTATGGTTATTGAAGGAATTTAGAGTTGAGCTTATTTTTCCAACTCCACAGGTGGGAATCTCTTAGACTTGACCCTTCACTCACTTTATCCTTTCTAGTGAATTTGGAGTCCAAAAACTGCAATCATTTTTTCTCTGGATATTATGATTTACTCCAAAAGCAAATCAAGTGATTCTACATTGCACTTGGCGTTAGCATGCATGGTTGCCTTGAGATGTTCCGGATGTGCACTGCGTCATCTGTTGAATGCCAGTATAGACTACAGCTCCTCTGTACCCTTGAACAGGATTAAGTGGCTACAGTAACTGAGTGGGGGAGTTTAGACTGATTTGAAAGAGCCCAGCTGTGTTACTTGTTACAGTAGGAATCATGTTTATGTTATTTTAAGTTTCTTTTTGTTTTTTTTTTAAGTAATGGCTGCATTAAAGCTACAGTTTGTTCACAAAAGCCTTTTGTAATTTCTCCCAAATATTGTGACATTGTGTGCAGGTATTGTTCAGCTTTGTGACCAAACCCCAACCAGCGTCAACACATCGCTTCCAGGTAAGAAGAAAATGTATCGTATGCAAGGACATTTTATTTGTTCAGCACATTTAAGTAGAATTCATAATACCAAGAATGCTGAACATAATTTATAAAAACTTTAAAATTAAATAGGAAATCTAAACTAAAGCGAATATCACACACCAAGAAACAGTTTGTACAACAAATAAACAATTTGGGAGAATAAGAGTCCCAGTACCGAGGCATGAACATACAAGACAATTCAGAATGGAACAAGACAACATCAGAAGCTCTGCTTTCTCTCCACATTTTTACTTTCAGAAGGCAGAGGATAAATTGTATTGGTCAGTAAAACAGAGAATATTGACCAAAGTTACATATTTTTTGGAATGGAGGTGAATAGGAAAAAATCTTTCAAGTTCTTTGAAATGAAAACTTAATTAATGAACATAATCCTTTTTCACTGTTGATTTGATAATGTTTTAAAATGTGCATGTGGATCTTTCCAATATAAAATCAATGTAGGATGAAAAAGAAAATCTCTCTGAAAGCGGAAGAATAAATTGATTTTACAGATTTATTGACTGCTGTACTTTTCTATCAAATTGTTGCTCTGTGTAAATTTTGTAATGTGTTACTATCATGGAAGTTTTTGGACTTTAGTCACACTTCATTACTGATGTAACTGGAGAAGTTTATTTCCAGGATGTAAAATACCATCTGACACATTCACAAACACACATGTGGCGAAAGAAATGTACATGTGAACTTGCATGTGTAGTCTCAGGTGTGCTGCTAACAGCATCTTTCAGCATGATGAGGCTCTAACCTGAAAACAACTGGAGGGTGAGGAGCAGGGCCAGTGTAATGATGTGTAAATGTAAATAAGAGAGATGAGGGAAGGTGCTGCTAGTGAGCTCATAAGAAGACATGAAAAAAAAAAAAAAAAACCTTTCCAGTTGTTTCCATTGCATCTGACTCCAAGGACTCCTGCTGTGTAGATGTTGCTATGAGCCAATCTGGACACAAACCTTCTGTTTAACTGATATGTATGTTTCTACTGTTTACTGCTTCAGCAGCAATAAACTATTATTTTTCTAGTTAAACAGGCACAAAATTTTGTAGCCTGAAGTTAACTAAAACAATTATATGATTAAAAAGAATATAATAGTTTTTGTCTGTTCTGTCTCAAAAGATGAAAAAGACAACTGTTCAAAATAGGAGTCACAACTATAATCAATGGATAAAGGCTATAATAAAATAGTATTCTGAAACTTTAACAAAGTTTGGCTGTTTATGGTTGTACTCATCAAAATCATTAAACTGGTTGTGATGATAAAATGATATGCAGTGGATATAAGTGTTTGAAGCTTTTTTTCTTTTCTTTTTTTTTTTACGGAAAATAAACATTTTTAAACAAAATGAAAATAAAAGGATGATTTGAGAAGATATTTTTCTCTTAGGGCCACATAATCCACTGTGAATTTTGTCCAGGGCTGGACCATTGAATTAACACAACTTTTCTAAGTATATACAACTTTACATTTGTTATCTGTAACATGAGATGCAATTTCTTAATTTCATTCATTGCTACAAAGATCTTCATAGAATGGCAAGGTATTGAAAATGAAAACCTGCTTGCCAAAATGAAAGGAGCCTATTCAGACTGATCAACAGAATTAACATTTTATGGATGTGTAATTTCAATTTTTAAGCAAGCAGCCTTTAAATGCTTTTTTTTTTTACTTTGACAGTAATTGATGGATATCAGATTCCTAAATTGAGAAATGAAAGGCACATTTTTGATAGGACAGAGTTCTTATCAATTTGAACTAACTTTATTTTATTTAAAAGTTGGCCCCAAAGTTGACAAAATTATCCAAATTGTGTTTGTATGCTAGTGGAAGTACATGTGTTCATACTGCTGCTTCAGGAAACCCTTGCCCTTCAGCAGCAGTACAAAGTAGTTTGTGTCCCAACACTGTAAGCAGAGGTCTTTGTGATTATTCCTGTTTGGGATTGAGCAGATTTCTAAAATAATTGCTGCAGCTCCCAAGTTTTACCAGAAAGGAACTGTATTCACAGCTCTACAGTCAAGAGTCGAGTGAAAGCAGAACGCATGATTAGTTGGAAGTAACGTGTTCACTTATAAAACTGCAGTAAGGTGGTAAAAGGCAAAGCCTAGCTGCAGGTATTGGCTTTTATAAATAGTATTATGTCTCATTTACATTTACACATTACTGATCCTCCCTCTGAGTCTTCTCAGTGTTCATATGTGCACACTAAAATGTTTGACTAAAACATGTCTGCCCTGACCTTGAGGGTGTTAGCAGTGTTGACGGTTGTTTGGAAGGTGATTCAGTTCTTCAGACTGCTGCCAGGTCGCATGGGTTGAGATCAAAGGAAAGAATTTCTTCCTGGGTGATGCTGAGAGAGCTTTGTGTTTATTCTAAAACTGACTGTCTCAATGTTTGTGTCCCTGTCTATCTTTGGTTCTGACTCCCTTCGTTGCTGTGTTGCCTACCTACCTATGTGTGCTGTTGTCTGCGCAGCTGTCTTTTTGTGACTCGTGCCTAACATTTGAATTCCAGTTACTTTTTTATTTTTTACCTCTCTGAGGTGTCCTAAAGTTGTGTAGCTTAGCTTTAGGAAGACAAAGAAAAAAAAAAAAAGGAATTTGAGGTTTTTATTTTAGAGGTAGACCGTGAACATTTATTTTTATATTACACTGTCAGCCCTGTGTAGATTAATATGGACTGACAGCATCTGGAAAATCTTGTGTGATTTTCAATTGAAGGCAAGTTTGCAGGAACTGCTTATTGCTCAATTTCTCTCTATTTGTTTGGCTTAGGAACACCTCTTTAAACCACAGCCAGCTCAAAATCTTTGCAAAACATGCAAAGTTGGTCTTTGTGGTTTGGAGTGTTTTGCACCTGTCTCTCATAATTCATTGTGTTCATTTTAACACAACAAGTCTGGTCAGGATGAAGTGATTTGTGCTTTTCATTTCTGGCAGCAAATCAGACTGTTTAACACCACACAGGTGGAGAGCAGAAACACAATATGAGGTCATGTGAACTAAGTTACAGTACTGAAAAACTTCTGTGCACATAATGTATAAAAATGAAATTTCTTTAAACTTACAACATGATTAATTTAGTAATAGTTTGACTGCCTTGTCATTAGGTAGGATGCTCCAAGCTGTGCCTGCAGAACAGAGGAATTCATGTACTTGGATAGTTGTGAGGTCCCTCCACTCCCCCAGGGATGTGTTTTGTTTTGCTGTTCTCCACTGCAGCTAGATGAATGGACACATGGAGAGCTGGGGGAGGAGGAGACCATTGGACATGTTAAAGGACACCTGTGGGGCTTTGTGGGGCCTCCTCATGATGGACGTGGTTCCGCTTCAGGTGGCAGTAATTTCTCTAAGCCGTGGGGAGGAGCAGTGCAGTGGCATTTTGTGCCTGTGTGTGCATGCACTTACCATTTGTTGGTCAGTCAGAAAGACAGACACCCAGATAAATGGATTATTGTTTCTCTTATTAGTGCAGAGCATTCACTGTGTGTTAGCCGTGGACTTCCACATACTCACAGATGAGGAAGCCGTGAGAACTTTATTGGTTATTCTAGAAGATCGGCCTATGACATTTAATAACAAGCTCCGGACTTCTCATTTGAAGCAACATGTGATCCTCCACAGTATCAGGGAAACAGATGAGGCCCTGAACCAGTAAAGCACAACTTCACTTACACAGACACACAAGCATGCCGGCGCACATTTGCCTCTAACTCAGCCTTCAACAATAGCACATTTGTCCAACAGCTGATCTCCATATGATAAGGGATAAAAGAATATTAGGCAGAACACCCACACACACGCACGATTATGTCCACAGATGGTTATCGTATTTACATAATCATTAGTTGTGGGTGAAACTCTGTCACGATCTGTGTGGTGTTCCCAGTGGTATTAAAAGCAATTACTGTTTCAAAGATAGAATTGTTCACACGTATATAGTGCACATATGCGAATGTATGCATGTGAATGGAGGAATTCAGCCAAGTACTGGGGAGCAATAAAGTTGCCTTTACTAAGAAGCCATTCTGTTTTTCAGAATACACTTCAGCTTTCTTTCATCCCTACTTTAATAGAAAATAAGCCTAAGGGAGGACCCTGACTAGTTTTCTGCTATTAGTACTGGCAAAGTTCTGCTTATTTGCAGATCCAGGTGTTTTATTTGGTTTGTTTGACCTTCTTTTAACTTTTGTACCACAATAACTAGAACATAGCAAAATTTTAAAGCATCAAATAAGTTGCTGTCTTCATTACCGCTCATGGATTTCTCTCTTTGAGCAGAGCGAGTATGACTCATGGCTAAAACTCCTGCTGTTAGATGGCTTTGTAACAATCAAATTGAAACTATTTAACTGGAGCAGAATAGGAGTTTCCCTGCTCTATAATGACCTGCAGGAACTTGTATTCACTAGCATAAATTTATGGCTGAAACAATTAGGTTTTTCTTTTTGATTGATTCTTTACATGCATTCTGAATAGTATGCATGTAGATTTTTGGAATCAATATACTCTATGCTTACAATACATATTCTACTACTTAAGAAAGCAAAACAAAATGTCTTGTACATTATTATAATGTATTTTATTTTTAAGTTAAAAAGAGAGCCTGATGAAGTTGTACAAAATATTATTTTGTACAATAATAAAATAATGTTATTATTGTAAAATTGATCTTTTTAGCGATTTTAGATTGCTAAAAAGATCTAAAATCTCATCGGGTTTGTAGACACATCAAACTGTTTTTCAGATCTGATGCTCATTTATTTCTGTTTAGGGTTCCTTTCTCCAACTTTATCTTTTATATTTCTTCCCACTTAGTTTCCTTATGCCAAGTATGAGCTTATACCACATTATCAAGATAAAGTTATCAAGATACATTTTGGTATTGCAATCTGGTCTTTGGTTGCCTTTTTGTCACAAGGAAGTACCATCCTTTATTATTGGCAGCACCAGTGAAAATGTACAAAAAAGTAGATGAAAATGAATTAAAATTTTAATTGCAGGAGCATACTCCCTTACCTGAATCTTATGAGAGGAACCATGTGCTCTAAATGAACTTTTCTGATCCAAGTCAACATGTTAAACATATATCTCAGCTCAGTTGGTTTATATTAAATATCCTGGTATTTCAAATACTTCATACCATATATTTTAAAAAAGATTGATGTCTTCTGTCCATGCTCTTATCGAAGTCCCCCTAAACTTCAGCAAATCCTTTATATTTATGTTTGTGATGGTAAGACCTATGTTTTTTGACGAATGGTTGAAAAGTACAATTTTCTGTCATGTTGTATTTATAGTCAATAGAAGCAGAAGTCTTAAACTACTAAATAAAAGTTCTTATATTCTCAGATTAACTCTAGGTGGGATTTTTTCTCCTTACTTAAGCAACACAAATGTCCTGACATTCAAGGTTGTATATCAAGGGTTTTACACATAATTCTCAGGCATATCAATAATTCTGCAAATCAACTAATCTGCATGGATCAGTCTGCATCTTCCTCATGCACACAACCCTCTCACACATGCATGTAAATACATGTTTTTATGTGTCACAACTTATTTTGGAGTTCAGAGTTCGTCTTCGGAGGTCAAAGTGTGAGTGCAGTGTTTCACTGTTTAGAAAAAGTCCTCTGTTATTCGCTGAATGGACACTGTTCATAGTGTTTTCTCTGAGACCCAGAGATAGAGAGAGATTTTGTAAAGAAGCAAAGAACTTGATGTGGGTGACTGGTTAGATTGTGAGGTAAGAGAGGAATAGGCATTCATGTTTTCTGGTAACAAGGTCATGGATATGTTAGTGATCTCATTGAACTGAGTGTGTTCCATATTATATGTCTTACTAAATTTGTATGAATATGTTGTGGAATTTAAACATAAATCTCCACGGATTTATTCAACACTTCTGATAAAAGAAGGAGAATGTATGGAGGAATGAATGCATGTTTTGTGTGTTCGGCATTCATGCTTTTCTCCAGACATAAAAGGTCTGTGGTGGTTATCCGAGAACCTGCAGTGAACCTAAGAATCCCTGAATAGTGGATTCTCTATATTTGGGAGTTGGACCAAGGCCGCTGACCGAAACTCTGACCCCACACCTGCCTTCTGTGTGTGGCGAGCCAAACTACTTTGGCTTGTATATGTCTTACAGTCAAATTTAATCTTTAAGTAAATACAGTCTGCGATGCAATGGTAGCACATAGTTAAAGTTGCTTTTTCATGTGTTCTGTGCAATATTATTTGTTTACTTTTTTTGTGAAGGTCACACAGACAGTTGTAGAGCAACACTAAAAGCCCATTCCTTTGGACTGACAATAAAATTGTTTACTTATCAAGAATGGAAAAAGACATCTAAAATGTGTGGAATATTAGTTCTCGAGAATTTTGGCTTTATTTACTTAATAATTTTGGAGAGTTTAAACCATATTCTATTAAAATCTGAATTTACACTTAACATAAAATCAAATTGTGTTCTATAAACTTTATTGTTGTGGACCTAAAAGTGGAGTTGACCTAAACTTCCAATTAGGATACAATAGTGTTGTTATAAATATGTGGCTCTATGTGGTAAATGGCAGTTCTGTATATTTGCAGACATTGTTTAGTTTATTTAAGTTTATTCTAAGCTTCTTTAGATTTTGGAAGAACACATTAGACTTGAAGGGATTCTCCAGTATAGTTTTTTATTCAGCTCTGTTCAAAAGTATAGCTTAATTGCAATCCAAAATTGGAATAGGTAGAAATCTCTGGCTTTTCAGTGTGTGTGTTTGTCTGTATGTAATGACTGCCAGCAAATGCGTGACCAGTCTCTCAGTTCTTGTTCCGCATTTAGGTCTCAGAGTTCAAGGGTCAGAGGGGGTCGGGAGACAGTATGAATAACTGTCTGTTATCAGGTGGCAAACAAAAGAATGTGTGTGTGCATGTATTTAAGTGAAAAACAGGAAGCAAAGATTTACTGGATGGCAGAAGGAAGGAAACAGAATTAGAGAAATTATGATGGATGGAAATACAAACAGAAACTAACAGGCAGGCTCAGCCACAAATCCAGGTTTTATTCAGTTGTTGTAAGGTCATACTTTGTTCTTTTTCATCCTTTATCCCTTAATGTTTATCAATAAAATATTAAAAATACACGCTATTCTGATTTGCCTTGGGTGCTTTTGCAGTTAACAATCACTTAACAGTGTCCAATTTCTTTCAGTTTACTAATCTGCCATATTTTTAAAAAATTTTTATTTGTCCATTTAATTTTTCTGCACACGTTAAATGAACATTTACTTGTGAGATGGGCATATCCTAACTTTGGTTGTTCTCACAATCAAATAGATTGAAACATTAGCTTACAATTTTTCAATTGTTTTTACCAATGTGTTAAACTTGCTGTTTCCCTGCTCAGATTTATTTTAAAAAATGTGTCTGTCTCTCCCTTCTCTGTGCCTCACACTCGCCCCCTCCCCCCACTGTCTGTTTTTCTCCCTCATTTCATAACCCCCTCTTCTTTTCCCCCTGCTAATTGCCACCCTGTTGTAGCATCCCGGGAGCCGGGGACTCATTAATTGGTGAAGAGGAGACAGGTGGCGCCACTGTGTTGTGATGTTTCTTGTTACTTGTATGTGTGTTTCATTATGTTGACCTTGTGTTTTGGGGAGCATCTTTGTTTGCATGAATTTGCCCTTCTAATTGTATGTTCCAATATATTAACACGGATTTGAGTGTACATACTTGTGTGCATGTGGAAGTATGAGTTCTGTATGTGACTGTGAGCCTGTGTTGAAATGGGTGTGTGTGGGTACCCTTGCTTGTCATCCGCACAGAGCCCCTTCTCACTGTAATCTCTTTGTTTATGCAGTGTGAAAAGGGCCTGACGGGGGCATGAACTCCCCACGCTCTTATCCCACTGCGCCACTCACCCCAAGTGGACCATCATGCTTCACCACCACTAGCCTGACACTGGCAATGCTCCCATCACTTTCCCCCACCCCATTTTAACAATGCAGTTTTGTCTGATGCTCTTCTTTTTTAATAACAACCCAATCCTAAATTAAAACATATTGTAAGTGATTTGCAACAATAATGATTCAGATGGATGCAATGGTTGGATAAGCTCAGGAAGTAGAGAGCTGCCAGAGCTGCAAACCATCTTGGTTTTAGCTAACAGTTATCAGATAAAATGGTGATGGTTTTTGTTTGTGCCATCTGATAACATCCTGCAGGTGTGCGTGAACTTACACACTTCCTTAATCTTTCATTCATTGCTATTCTTTTGTCTTGATTTTGTGTTGTTCTCTTCACTGTCCATCTTGCCAGCTTTGCAAGACCAGTTGGGAAAAACTTGTATATTAGTTGCATCACATTATTTAATGCAGTGTCTTATAGTATGGAAATTAAGGTATATTTTTCTTTAAGAAAGGTTTGCCTGTCATTGTGTCTGATCTGATTCTATTTCTAAATGTATCCCTCTTATCAGGTGTTTCCCCCCAGGCTTAAAACAGCAGTTATCAAACCACCACTGAAAAAGAACAATCTGGACAAGTTGGTATGGGAAAATTACAGGCCAATTTGCAATCTTCCATTAATCTGCAAAGTTATTGGAAAAGCTGTTTTTCAACAGCTAAACAGCTTTGATGTTAGTTTCAGTGGAGGAGCAGCATTCGGTTTTTATGCTCCACTTATCTGGAACAAACTTACAGAAAACTACAAAACTGCTGAAACACTAAGTTTCTTAATCAAGGCTAAACCCCCAACTGTTTCGAGTTAGGAGAAAATGTAATGTTTGCTGATTTGTGTTTTCATTATGTAAAGTACCTGGAGTTCCCTTGATGTTGAAATGTACTATAAAAATATACATGTTTTGCTTTATCATAACTTTTTTTTGTTATTCTGATTTGCCTATTTTAATCCAACTACTTGACTCTACTTTTCCTGTCATCTTTACCCTCACCTCAAACCTCTCTCCTTACTTTCCTTTGAAGTGTTAAGGAAGATCTCTTAAATCTTTTATATAATGTTTGTAATTGTTTGGTAAAGTCTATAAGGGAAAACACTTACAAAGAAGCACTGTTTTTCCAACCAGGTGGTGTTATCAGTCCTTCAAATTGTGGGCCTTTGGCAGCTCTAAATGAACTGGTATTATGGGTAATCAAGTGTTATGGAATGTGTGGTTACTGCATCTGTGTGTGGATGGATATCTGTCTTTGTATCAGTGTGAGTTCTCGTGTTAATGCAGGTGTGGGGTTCACAGACGGTTTGTAGGTCAGGTTCCAGCTCCTGGTGTCACGAAGTTGTTTGGCCCTAAACAAGTCCTAGAACAGAAAACAGTTTTTCCTTTTCTCTTCTGTTAATTTTTCCAGATAATTTGTTGGTGCTTCAGATCTGTCACCCTCTATCTAAGAGTGAGTCATTATATTAAACTGAAGGATTCTTGGCTTAGAAAAAATAGCCATTTGTTTCAGAAACACGTGTTGCTCAGTTATTATTGGAAGACCCAAAAGACTACGGGTGAAACTAGGTTAGTGTAAAATGGTTAATTGGAATTACCAGAAGCCCATGTTTGTATATCAGTCCTCATGACCTGTCAAAAAGAGTTGCCAAGGATCTAACTGCAGCAAATGTTCCTTGACAAGTATAGATATTTAGATATTGTGGCTCTTGTAAATTAGTTTTGTTTGCTTATTTCATAACTAATTTGCCACTGTCAGTTTGAGGTTTTAAAACTGCTTCCTCAAATTGTTGCTCTAGTAACAGGTCAGCAACAAAACCGCTACTCTTTCAATTATTTTCCCTCATGACAGGCATGTGCCTCCTTTGCAGCTTTTTTTAACTGTTTACAGCAGGATTTTAGTAACTTCTTCAGTTCAGAAAAATCTTTGGTCAATATTTCCTTTGCATGACAGCAAGTCACACTGTTCATAATACAAATTTCAATTTGTGCTTCTCATATTTAAGGTGAATTAAACAGATTGTAATGTATATATATATATATATATATATATAAATATATGTGTGTAAAATGAAAATACTTCCCGGGGTTTTGATATTGAAATATTTTTAGCATAAACAAAGGGTCATTTGTTGTTATTACTTTCAATACAAAAAAGTAGAAAATTAATTAGATTAATGTTTTAGAGTTTTTGTATTGCATTTTAACTGGGATTCTGAAGAGTGTGTCTATGCAGTCAGTATCTTACATTTAGGTCTTGTAAATTGAGAGACAAGAATCTGTTCTTGTCTCTCAGTCTCATCAGGTTCTTGTCTAGTGGTTAAGCTAGATTTTTACATTTTCTCAAAAGACATTTATCTATTCGTCATGTCGTTCATAAATAAAGTTTGTTAAAGTAAAAATAAATTGCATTTTTCATTTGCAACCTTTATTTAGTACAGATGGCAGTCAAAATCCACGTGGGTGGGTGGCTGTAGCATATGATCCTCATTGTTTGAAAAGTGGATTTATGAATCACTATAGTAGGCAGGGACGGATCCCACAGAGCAGGTGGGACAGCTCTTGCTCTTTCAGCTCCCACTCAGGATCTTTTCTGGGAGGTTTTTCTACCTCGCCATGCCATTGTTGACATTCCACCCATTTGACCAGTGGGACTCTTCTTTAGCAACCCTGATTCCTGCTTTCCTACTTCTACACTCACAATCAATTCACATGCTTTTGTGTGTTTGTTTTTACAAAAATCTCAAATGTATTAAATCAATTTGTTTTACTTTGATATAATTGGAAAATTGATTTTAAAAATTATGTGCCTTTTAGTCAACTATCAGGACATTTATCATGCAGAAATATTACTCTACATAGCACTTTATTTGAAAGCAAAACTAGCTATCTTTGCAAGAAATTTACTACAGCAATAAACCACACATTCATTATTGCATTGGGATTAGAAGGGTGGATCTTGTGATAGTGAATTTTTGGTTTCAGGTCTTTCTCGTCATCCTTGCCAATAATTATATGTTAGTTATAAGGTGATATTGTGACTATTTCAAATTACAGTAGCACACAGTAAAAAGTAATTCCCAATCAATCTATAGACGTTCATTAAGTTTAAATATTTCAACATCTGCCTTCGAGAGCTTCTGTGTCTGCTTGCATGTGAATTTGTCTTTAGTGTTAATGTTTTAAACGTGCCTAAGCTGTTTTGCTGAAAGACTTCAGTTTATTGTAAAGGGAACATTTTAGTTCATATTTCAGTAATTTTAAGATTAAAGTAAATGCAGAATTTTTGAAATCCAGAAATGGAAGAATATGGTTTGGGATTGAGATAATAATCACACGGCTGCCGGCTGCCACTGTTACTGTGCTGCCTGGCAGACTAAGGTGTCTCATTTCTTTTGGTTTAGTGGTCACCTAATCTTCCAAACAGAGCAGGAAAGGTCCATTTCGAAGGTTAGAGGACCACCACCTCTTGAGTTCGCCTAGAAATGAACACCCCTCCTTATCTTGCAGTAGAGTTCAAGAAAAAGCAGTAAATGGGTAGAACAGCTTTGATAAGAATTAATGCAAGTTGGGAGATGTGAAAGGTAAAGCCGTTTTGTCAGTATCAACATGCAAGAGTGAGAAAGGGAGAAAGGAAGAGTAAGATAAAAGTAATAGTGAAATCTTTCTAAAGTAGCTAGAGTTAATTTTGAATTGAGTAAAATCTGCATTTTGCTCAACACAGGTAAAGAAAACTTTTTCACTTTTTTACTTGTCAGTAACCAGTTTTGACTGTGCTAAGTTAAAAACTAAGAGTGCAAAAAAAAAATAAAATATATATATATATTACAAAAAGAAGTGCAGTAAAACACAATAAAAGTTGTATTATGGCATGCTTTTGTGGAAGTGAATTAAATGAGAGTGACTTTCGAGGGAATTTTCATCTTTTTTATGTTTCAAAATGTCAAATTATGTTTTAAACAGCTTTTTTTTCTAGGATGTTTGGCTTTATTTTTAAACACCTTGTGGATTAAGAAAACAATCAATTCCAACAGTAATGATATGGGCAGTTGCCCCAGGTGGCATTATGAGGGAGAGGGCACAATCACCCTTTTGGAAAGGTATTTGTTGGATGCTTCTTGCTGAGTCAAGTTTATTTGTATTTCATATTTCAGAGATAATTGTTGCCTTATGGCAGTTCAAAGTGTTTTACAGGATTGATCAAAACACAATACAGCAACCAACCATGAAACAACCAACACACATCTCATTTGTTAAATATCATCATCAAAGTCATCAACAGTAATCATAATCAAACACACATCAAATATATCCATCATTGTTCCAACTGTTTTAATCAAAGAAAACTATAAACACGTGAGGGTTTAGCCTTTTTCTTAAGTAACTTACTGGTTTGGCTGTTTTGCATTTTCTGGAAGTTTGTTCCAGATTTCTGTTGCATTATCACTGAATGAAACGTCTCAAGGACCAGTTTGGGAATATATGCCACCATTGGTCACTCTGGCTCGTTATTATACAGGTCTGTGTATTTCGTAAGTGTTTTGAGATGGTTACTTTTAGTAAGGCACTTTCCCTGATTTTAAAAAGAATGGACTTTTGAGTTTCTAACTAAGCAATCAGCATCCAGGACCAAATGTTCCCAAACTGATTCTGCTGCGAAACTAACTCCCTTCTCCCCCTACTTCAGCACAAATAGCAGAAATTCTCTTTGAGCAATGCAGACATAAAGAAACCATACCACAGGAGGTCAGAGGTGAAACTGTCACTGCTCCATCATCACGCCTTTCTTCCCACTCTGGGAACTAAGCCGTTTTAGGTGTTGTGATAGGTTACAAAATGCTTTAGTAGACCCCAGGCACCAGACCAAATACTGACGACAATGTTAAACACCTCTGACCCTTTCTTACTCTTTATTTTTCTTCCCCTCCTCACAATTCTTTACTTTGCGGAATAGTCATGCTATTTTATAATTATTACTTTAAACATCTGTAGGCCAAATGTCTTCATCTACTAATGTGAAGTACTGAGCAACCAAACAAAAACAATTGTCCTCATTGCAGTGTGGATTTTCTCCAGGTGGAGAATTTCAGAGCAGAAATGGTCCATAGAAAAAGAGGAAACCAGCTCAACTCCCACACACAGTGTCTCTCTTGTTCGACAAAGCATCCAGGCAGAAAGGATTGCTATGTAAATGCAGAATTGAATGGGAGTGAACAGACAGGTTTAAAGTAGATTATGTTAAACTGCTTGTTAGTTTAAAGATAAACTGAAGTGAATAGATGGGGATTAGCAGATGCGCTGCTGTGCCACAGAGGTGTTTCTCAAAGGCTGACCTAATCCTCTGTCTCCTTGTCAGTTCACATCAAATAAAGGGATAATGGTTTCTTTAAGGGAACAGTGAAAAGTAAGTTGAGATGGTATAAATTAGCTGACTATGCATTATACATGGTTTAGTGTGACTTAAGCAATTTAATCCGAGATTATAGATTGGGTTTTCATTCATTTTAAATCACATAGGATGGTTGTCGTTCTTCACACAGCGGTGGAATGTTGGATGTTTCTTTATAAAGACAGAAGGAATAGATATTTTTGTTGGAACATTAATTTCCCACATTTTCTTTTGTGCCACAAGCATAAAACACATGAATCTGAAGGAGGCTTCAATGCATTTAGCAACCTTTTCTGATGTAACAAAGGTGTTGGGTTTTCCAGCATCACCAGAAAAGATTTGTCTCTCTCACCACAAAGGTTGTCCCCATTGACAAACTGCTAACTAGCAATGTGTCATGCTTTTTATATTATAATATTTAAACTCAAGAGAATAAAGACAAATGTCCTAAAGATTCGCCTTCTAAAAAGACATGATACTGAAGTATAAATTTTATCCCCCGTGAAAGATATTATTTTGTTGTGTTGTGTCAGCATGTCAAAAATAATTCAGAGTTGCACATAAGATAAAGTACTGACCTCCGGCATTAGCTGTTGTTTTTCCATCCGAATGAGCAAAAGCAGTTTGAATGCTGTTAACCTATGAGACAGAGAAACATTCCGGCTGAAGACTCAGATATAGGCAACTTCATTTGTGGCTTAAAGTGGAAGTTTTACAAATAATGTTATTGCTTTCCGTCCTCTTCTCGTCTATTCTCTGAACTCTCACATCTGCCCTAAAGGTTGCCATGCGTCATTTATCATTTGTTCATCAGAAATCATTGTATTAAATGAGCGACAAGAAAACTTCTCTATAGTTTTCTTGTCACTATCCTTTTGTTTGCCTCTGTTTTTTTTCCTTTAGTTTTACTGCTCATCCTTTGCTTGTGCCAGTGTGAGCCATTTATCATGCACCCAGCATGAGGGTGATTCCTGTGAAGAGAAGCATGTGTGTGCGGGGGTGTGGGGGTGTGTGTGTGTGTGTGTGTGTGTGATGCATGTCTGTGCTGATTTGCTTGAAGACAAGATATCATATGTAGATCAAGAAGTGACCCCTTCAAAAACTGTTACTTAAAAGGTATTGGAGACTGATGCCCCATGACACACACAAACATCCACACTCAAATACACAGTTTCGCAGCTATTGGGGGCAAATGCTGTCACAGTTTTTAAAAGGCTTCCCGCAGTTAGACATGCTTGAAATGACATTCTGGTTCACCAGAGAAGGGGAGCGAGGGGAGGAGTGTAGCAAAGAAAGACAGAAGCAAGGGGGAGAGAGGGCAGGCAAATTTTTGCTTTACAAAAATGAAAAATATGCAACAATGAATGAAATATCTTAATAAGAAGAGTATAGAGAATTTTTATTTTTATGTTGATGTGAAATAAAATCTCTATCAAAATTCCCAATCTGGTATTATGATGTGGTAATATTACTATCAGCATATTAGCCAGTGAATATTTTTTTTCCTGTCTTTACCCATAGAAATTTCTGACATGCCAATTCTGATTTGGATCTTTTATTCTAAGAAATATTGCGTGGGTTCTACCTACTGTATATAGACCTGACATCTAATAATCTATGAGATTTATTTGCTCCAAAATAGATTAAAATTCTCCGATGACATACTCACTGTCTTTGTAGTTTGAAAGTTATGTCAACAACAGAAATTCAGCAATCATGTTTCTTTGAGGTCTGACCTGTTGATAATAATTTTAACCAATTCAGATTTGTTTTTGTTTTCTTTTTAAGGGATCTATTACATAAAATAAAGGCAAACATATTGCATCGCTTTGATAGGGATAGTTTTGAATCCAACAGAAAATTTATGGATTTAAAAGATCATTTGTATTTTCAAATCAAATCATAACTCTCATTTTTTAAATTGTCTTTATTTTATTTTAAAACTGCCTAAATGGACTGAAAATTGTCTTTTTTTTTTCTCAGTTAAATACTCAGATTTTTCTTTATTTTGCCTGTCAACCCAAAATCAAAGTCAATAGAAGAAATATTGGGTAGTTTGAAGAATCTCTTAACTGATTGGTGAAACTCTATCTTGTACTTCTTACTCTATGTGGGAATTATGGCTAGAATTTCATAGAAAATTGGAACAGGAATCTGATCTGCTTTGCTTAAACTTTTGATCTTGTGTATGAAAGGTTGGGAACTGCTCTCTATTGATGAAGTAATTTTAATTTCTCTGTCCAAGGAGAGATAATCAGTCTTATCCCTATTCTTTGTCTTTACAAATGAAAACAAACAAAATAAATAAACTGTAAGCACATATCTAAGTGTTTCATTTACCAAAACTTTAAAAATATTGAATCCGTTTCTTATAAATCTGTGATGCATTTTTTCATGCTAAAAGGAAACTGTTCAACGCAGAAACATACACACACAAACACATGGAGTTTTGTCAGCAGTAAATGCCTTAAAGGCAAGAGGATAGCTCTGGAAAGGAAATGGTCTATTAGAGTGTCTCAGCCCATTTATTTATTAGTATAAAAGCCTCAGGCCTGTATGATGTAATCTCTAACAGCGCCTTTAAAGTGTCTCTGCCAGCCACCTGAACAGCTCATCACTGTACGAAGAGGTGTTCTCAACATGGTTTTATAAAGTATCTATTTCTACAGTAGATACAAAATTTTAGATTTTCTAAACTAAAACTTTGTTCCCTGACTGATTATGGGAGGAGAATCTGAAGAGTTATCAGTCAAACAACCTTTAGTGCAGTTTGATTTAAGTATCATTTTGCATATGTCTGAAATGACCTGTTCTCTAATTACAGCTAAAGGTCATCATCTTAAACTCAACACTTAGATGAGAATGTAGAGATTATAGCCAAAAATTATTATGCTGCCAAAAATAGTTATGCTGTATTCTCTTTATATACAGCAGGGTGTGTTCAATGAAGTTGGAATTTGTTTTTCAAGCACTGTGTGTAAAATATAGGAGTGAAGAATAAACAATGAATTCAAACTTTCTGAATCTACAACTCATTGTAGTATCTGTTTTTATGGACAAGTTCCTTCACTGCCTGTTGACGCCTTCCACAGGCAGGTGTTGCAGACTCAACAAGCAACTCCAGTAGGTTTTTCCGACTAGAGCATGTTCAGCACAGATGTGACATTATATATTACTATTACTATGATGAATTATGGCAGTAGTTATGGAAGGAAATAACAAATTTGTTTCCATTATATGTTCTTATTTCAGAAGACGCAGGTAGAGACCTCCACAATTTTATGGCAGCCTTTATCCTTAATGACTACTCGATAAACAGACTGTGGTTTGTGAGATTGATTATGTGTCTGGTGGTCAGCACCACATGGGATGCTACTTTCAGTACCCCTTCAACTCTATATTCAGTTAAATTACTAGAAATAATACTAGAAATACTGCAGCTATCTTATGTATCAGAGGTGGAACAGAAACCAAGTCCGGAGAGTTGGTAGACTGCTTTGTGGAACTGTATTGGAACAAACATCTCATTTTAAAGAGAACAAAACAAAGGAATCAGTTGTGGATTTCATGAGAAACAAAAATCTGTGAAACACTAGTTCTACCATTGGAGAATATGTGGAAGCTGTGGAGGAATAGACATATCTTGGTGGTCACCTAGATTAGTGTTTCCCAACCCTGACCCTCAAGGCACATTCACTGCCCTGCATGTTTTAGATGTTTCCCTGCTTTAATATTCCTGATTCAGATGATTGCAGTTCAGCAAATGCTTGTTAATCAGCTATCAATTGAAATCAGCCCGGGTGAAGTAAAGAAATAGCTAATACATGCAGGGCAGTGTGTCTTGAGGGCCAAGGTTGGGAAACACTGACCTGGACAACAGACTGGAGTGAAGACACAACAGTGAAGTTGTATACAAGAAGTGGCTGGGCGGACTGTACTTCTTGAGGAAGCTTAGGCCGGTCAAGGTTAGCAGAAGATGTTGCAGATCTTCTGCAAGTCTGTTGCAGAGAGTGCAATCCTTTCTGTCTGCTAGAGCAGCAGCATTAGAGTCAGTGACGTGAAAAAGCTCAACAAAGTGATAAAGAAGGCTTACCTTGGTCTGGGAACTGAATTGTCTTGTGAAGTGAATGCTCCATTTAGTCCTTCATTTAATAAAGGAGCAGGCTCTTCACAAGATTGTGACACAACAACAGTATCTTTATTCAGAGGTTTTTCAGATCTGATGTAGTACAAACTTCTACGTGAGATCCTTCCTGCCCACAGCGATAGACATTTATAATCAGTGCTCAGAAACAGATACTAAGAGTTACTGCAACATTAAATTTTTTAACTCACACAGTACAGGCTGACGTTATTTCGAGCAAAATCTGCAAACAGACTCAGAATCTCTCAGATACTAGTTTGTGTCTTCAGTATCCTCCATACTCTCCTAACTTTTTCTAAACCCCATCTTGCTTATGTCTTCTCCCTGCCCCCGTTTTCTTTCCATCTCTGTGTGAGTGAATATCTGCGTGCGTGCATGCGTGTGTTTGTGAGTTGGTCAGCCCTCCCCACAAGCAGAGTAAAGTTAACTCCCCCCACTTTTTCCCTCTCTCTCCCTGTCTCTCAGCTGGCCTCACTGCTACTGTCAGACCTGGTTGGAGGACAATCGGCACCAACGGCTGCTGCCGATGCTGGTGTATTTTGTGTGGTGTGCTCTTTCTCACATTGTGACGGACCCACACACTCACACAGTGGCTTGCATGCCTGATACTCCCCCCACGTCCTGCTCGCCCTCCGTCTCTGACACATACTACACACACTCACTCAGAGGGGGAGCCAGTGGTTGTGAGCGTCAGAGCCTGGCGTGTGGAAAGAGCTGAACAACGGAGCGCAGAGGAAAAGTGAGAAGCACAGGAGGGAGACTTGTACCATGCCAGAGCAGGGAGAAAAGCCGAGGGGCTGCCTCTCTCTCTGTCTCTGGAGCCGGAGTCCTCTGTTATTGCTTGGACTGTTTTCCCTCCAACAACAGGCCAACGGTAAGTTACAGTGAACTTTCTCCACTCACTGCTGCCCTCAACACTTTGGCTGTTTCTACCTTGGCTTTGCAGTGATGTCAGTCTGCTGCAGCTCATTAGATGGGCTCTTTGACGCTGTTGTGTGTTTTTTCTTGAATGTGTGAACTAAGATTTTTCTTTGAGTTGTGACTTTGATAAGCACACTTTGGTATGCAATGTCTGTTTTCTGCAAATAATCTGGGATCATAGTGAGTTTGATCAAACATCTTAAAGTTGCGCTAGTTTTTGTAGAGGTTATCAAAATATTTCATAGCTTTTTAATCATTATATTTGGACATACCATTCATGTCTGTACCCAGTGGATCAACTTATTAGTGCCAGTTCTTCAAAAAATGTCTCACCAGAATTAGTTTTTCAGCATTTTGTACCATATGTTATAGCTATGCATTTTTGTCTTTTTAAATAAAAGTCAACTGGGTATCTTTTTCACAAATAGCTAAATAGCAAATGTATATAAACATATATTTGTGACAGTTTTAAGAAAATAAAAAACTTATTTCAGACTTTCGGTGCGCCTGTTCTTTAATTCCAGAATAAAGAACAAACAAAAAGAAAACACACAATCTTCCAAACAGGCAGACAAATGTCCCACCATAGACCAACAGTTGTTATGTTTACTAGCATCAGCTGCATTGGTTGCTTCCATGTTTGGTAACAGTGTGATATTTGACACACACTGTCAAATATCACACTGTCAGTTTTATCATTGATTTATTGTATTAATACACATTTAGGAAAGCTTGTATTTTTGCTTTTACAACCTTTTATGTTTGTTATATAATTTTAGAAGCTTGTTGAATACATTATGCTTGTTTAATAAAAACTTAAGAATAAGCCTTAATTTTTTTTAAATAGCTTTTTAATTTCATTAACATTTTTCTTGTGAAAGAAAGGAATATGATTTGGCGTGACCCAAGCAGACTACTACTTAGATGTGATTGAGAATTTTTATAGATTACGGTGAGACCTCCCCGCCCCAAAGAGGGACCGCTCATGCCCAAAAGTTATCAGTAAATAACAGTGGAAACATGTAAAAAGCTGGACTGCATTTAGCAGAATGTTTTGATTGGTTTAATTGCCATAAACATTTCAGGATATCAAACACTTTGAAAAACCACAATTACAATGTGAAAAGAAAATATATTTCTGGAACAAAATTTGATATCTTTTTACAGAATTTTGCTGTTATATTTTTTGTTATTTGTTTTTATAAATGCCTGTTTCATTTCAGAAACAAACATCTCAGTAATATGAAACAAATTAAATTTAAATCTGTCAGGTTATGAATAATTTTAACTTTTACTGTAAAGAAATTCTAAGATTTCTTTGTTTCTTTGATTATGTTTCTCCACTGCTGTTCTATTTAAAGAGATTGGGAATTATTTTGAACATGAGTGATTAAAAATAAATCAACAAATTAAAAATAAATCAACAAAGGCTCATAACTTTTACTCATAGGTGCTGAGATTGTCGTATGCTTCTGCCATCCCTCTCACATCTCTGTCTTTTCTGTAAATGTCACTTCCACTTTTTCATCTATAGTCAAAACCTTTTGCCTGGAGCTTTTTGAGATGCTACAGCAATTATTAAGAATACAATGGAAATTTCAAAACTTGCACACAAACGTACAGAGGATTTGAATGTGACCAGTGGCCATTCTGTCTGAAAAGTCTCTGAAGAGCTGCCAGGGAATAAAGCATATGCTAAATCTCACATTAAAATTTATATTTAGTGGAAAGAATGTATACACATTAAATTAATTATTGCATTTCTATTTCCCAGTTCTTATTCAATAAAGAAATACTTGTGACATGGTTTTGAGTTTTCCATGTTTAACTTTACAGCAGAGCCTTTTAAGGAGTGAAAAGGATTGGTCCTTGATTTGTGCAGATTTGCGCAGAATGCTCTGGATTGAAAAAAAAAATAAATTCAAAATTTCATCAGACTTTGGTTTTTCTTTAGTTTCTTCTGAATTCTGCTAACACCACACTAATTCCTGCTTTCTCAAATCTAGTTTATACCAGTTAGAAAGCCTTATAATACTTTGTGGATGATAAATACGCCAGCGCTTTTGTCTTAAAAAGCTTTAGATAAAAATAGCAATAACTTTGTATTATCAGACCACCAACCCAGCCACAGAATTACTTCATGATGTTTTTCAAGGAAAACTTGTGAATTCATCTTTTGTGAATACACAAAAATGTTAATAATGCTTCACCTTACTATGTACCACTTATTAAGGTCATTATTGATGATCTTTAAGACCCTTTAAGAGTCATAGCAATCTTCAACACTCTCAGTGTAAGATGAGGTGTGTCCACTTGGTTTGGATACAGCGTTTGTAAAGTTAGGCTCATCATCGGTCTTAATTTGTCTTACCTGTCCCAAACAAGGAAATTACACTCTCCATTTTTCCTGTTACTGGCAAAGATGTGCCAGTAACAGGGAGAGATAACATTACAGTTGTTGATTAAGGTTTCTATTTGGTGTTATTAATGAAGTGTAGTGAGGTTCTATGAAAGATGATAGTGTTTTCTTGAAATCTTTAAAATGTACAGTTATCTTCTCAGCAAAAAAAGAAAAAAAGTTAGGGTGTGAAATCTACAAGAACACACTTCTGTTCAATGTGTCTTAAAGGCTAAATAGTGTGTAGTACTTTCTGCACCACTGCAATTCAGGTGTGTTTTTGCTTAAACTCACCAGCCAGCTATGCCCATGTGCTGCCGCCACATCACACCCTCAAGCCAAGAATATTTAAGTCAACTACCAAGAAGCTGTGACATCCTTGCTTGGCATCTCAGAGGCATAACAGTGGCTTGTTGAATTTTACCCTCTTTTCCATCTCATCACAAGAACCAAATTTAGTTCTCTCTAGGGTCGGTGGAGATTTAGATTGGAACATTAAACAGTTCTGACTTGACATTAAAACCTTATCATAATTGTGACTTGAGACATTGCTTTGTTATGAAAGCTGAATCAGGTCACTCGTCTCAATTTGATTTAAAACCATTTTGTTTAGACTTGCAACAGCCCTGTGTATTTGTTGACACATTCAGTAGATGATTGACTGGTCTGGAAACGGGATCATTCAGTGGTTGACACACAGATGATGGATTGTTCTGACTTACTCTCTGCTCCGACTGAACAGGCCAATATTTTGTAAGAAAGAGAGAAAAAGAAAGAGGGACAGTAAGAAAGAAAAAGCTGACATAGTTAAAGCAGGTGTTTCATTTTCACTTGTTTATTTTAACTGTCTGCCCACACTCCCACTGTAAAACAACTCTCAGATTCCTTATGAACTGAATTATAGAGTCAGCTGGTTGTTTTGCAGTTGAAGACAAGCCGCTGACAGCTCCTCTGTTGTGTCTTTCAGATGAGCACAGTTTTCTCTTTGGCATTTTTGTCATTGTCTATAGAGCAAACAAATAAAGGACATTGTAGCCATCAGTTTACAAGCACACTGACTTCGTTCACTTTCTGAATCACACATGCACATATTTTTTGACCTTCCACCTACACCCGGCTGTAGTCCTCAATGTGAGTTCTGGGAAGTGACGAGGGAGTGCGATAGCTTACATTTCATTGTCCTTGGTGGGAATAAGCACTACTGTATCAGTTTTCACAGTCAAAGCCCCTGCCAGTTGCTTTGCTTTTGTCACTGCTCTCTAATAAGGCTGTTGCACATCGCAGGGATAAATACTCAGTTCTAAAGGAATAAAACTCTCATTAGCTTCTTTTGTTTTGTGCAAGGCAAATTATGTCGCTGAACTTGTAATTTATGTAAAGGTGTTTAATTCGTTTCTGAGAATTTTCAGAAAGCTGAATTTGCTGTAATTGCGTTCATGATTCAAAGATTTTCATCTTAGTCTTTTGCAGCATGCAGGGAAAAACGTATTGTCCTTGTAGAAAGTAAACTGCAATATTTTTGACCAAGAACTTTTTTTTAAATTATTTTTTAAGAGGCACTGTGCCCTAGAGTTGCAGCTTTTGCTGGTTCCTTGGTACTCGTGAGACTAAAAGGTTTTTTTTGCCAGGATGCATTCATTCACTTGATGGAAAGTGATATCTATTAGAACCACTAATGTACAGGCTTTAGGGCTGAGAGGTAAAGTGATTATGTCAGTTATAGGAAATGTGTATAAAGTACACTACAGTAAACTCACACCTTAGCCCTTTCTTTATCACATTCAGTAGTCAGCCGCTGGATGAAATTACCAAAACAGGGTCTAGAGGGCAATTCGGTAGAAGTTGAGTATGACATCCGAAGGAGAAAGCATTAACTTGTTTACATGGGCCTAATGCAGCATGTTTCCCATAGAATGGCTGATATAAACATTGAAGAGATGGTTCTATTCAGATGACCTCTAAAATGTTCAGTTAGTGGAAGTGTGGAGAGTTTGAGACTGAGGGGTATTGTATGCTGTAATGGATACAGATCGGGTAACCTCTAGCCCAGTCAGATTACCAGTCTGGCACTGACTTCTTAAGACGCAGCTGGAGCTGAGGAAATTGTGTGTGCGTGCATAGAAAGACATACTATGTGTGTGTGAATGCGTGTGTGTGAAGGAGTTTGTGTATGCGAGATAGAAAGGGGTGGAGAGTGAGAAGATTTATTTATTTTTTATGTGTACCAGTCTGAAGTATAAGTGAACTTTCTGACTGCTTAGTCTCCCCAAATATGTTAAAATTGAAAAATGTGCCACAGGTTATTTGATAGAGGTAGTGGATTTGAATCTGTTTTGTTACATTTAATAAAGAGTGAGAAAAAACAGGTTCCACCATCTTTGTCTGGCAATCACAGATCAGCTCAATTCTAAAATACTTTGTTAATCCCAAAAGAAAATTGGATAAAAGCTGATCAAGGAAAAATTAGAAACATTCTGCCCAGTTGATCAGTTCATGTCTATTCAACAATAATTATAATAATTCAAAGCTAATTTGAGTGCTGTGTCTGACCTAGAAAAATACTGATATTTATAAATACAGTTTTGAGTAAGAATTATTTTTATGTGCCGTTTACAAGCATATTAACCTTTTTTCAATGTCCCACACCTCCTAGTCACCTGATATAACTTCCATAACCATGCAAAAATAATATTAAATTACACCACACAAAACATTTATAAAGGCACACTGATAAGTAGGCTATTTAATAGATAACCTTAAGTTAATGCAGGGTGACGTAGTTATGAAGTGTTTTGACTATTTATTGTTAATTTTGCAGGTAAATGTTAAAAGTAGTGGTTGAATTTTTTTTAAAAGTTACTGCTGATATGTTGTTGGTGGGCTTAACCAGAAATGGTCCAACAAATTAAATTCTGCTTGGGGTCTCTTCCTTCCTTGGGATGGCTAAATGATCAACTAGCCGAAAGATTTTTAGCAAAGGAACATGAGACGCAAAATACTTTTTCACATAAACTGCTTGTTTGCAAATTTTCAATTAATGTAAAGTTAACATTTATATTAGTATTCTGAATCATTTTTTCACATTAATAATATAGATGTCTTAATAATTATTGTGAGTTCAAGTCCTGATAGTGCAGGCTGCACATCATGGTAAACATAATTAAGTGATGGACAGATAACAGGTGAGGAGGAGCACAGCATAGCTGGCTGTCACAACTGCAGCACAGAGGGACTAAAGGGCTTAGAGTTTTCCATGCAGTCACGCTTTGCCCCCTCCTTCTTCTCTTGGCATCTGAATAGATTTTCTATCTCTCTTTCCGTCCGTCCGTCTATCTTGCTGCATAAATATTTCTCAAACAGATCTCAGTTTAGGAAAATGACTTCATTTGTTTTGAGCTAAGAGGTGTATCAGCAGTAAAACTGTTTCAACAAATACGTGGACAAAGCCAGATTAAGAGATAATATGTTGACAGGCTTTTTACTTCCTCCATGATTTGGTAAAGCTTTGTGAGCAGAAACTAAGCTTAATTTATACAAAATTGAGAAGGCCCCTTGTAAAAAAAACAAAAAAAAAAAAACATTTTTAACCCAACCTTTACATTTCTTAGAACAAAATTGAAATTCTCAAAACTGCTTGTTCAATCTTTAAACCATTTTGTTACGTCATGTGTCTGTTGAATTCTCTCAACTTCCACAACATTTAAAAATATTTTCATTGTATAAGTCTTAACATGCAAAATGCTTCTACAGTTTGTCATAATATGTGAGGCATTTTGCCGTACATTTCTGTTACACTTTTTTGTAAATCTGTCCTGAACTGTCACATCAGAAAAATAAACAAATTCAGCCTGTTATTCAGGGTCATTTGTGCATATCAAGAGTTACTCTTTTAACCAAATGGCTTTGCAATAGAGACAATCATCATACGCTATGATAGGTACCTAATGGGTGTCCAGATGGGAATGGATGTTGAGTGTGCCTGCTTACTGTGTGCAGGGTTTCAGCTGGCAGCATGTTTGGACAGTGAGATAGTTAAGAGAAGGCCTGGAGCCACTGATGGGTGATATGTGACTAAGTTAATGGGAGGCTAATCAGGCATAGGAGACAGTGAAACACATTCAGCTTTAAACACACATTAACTAACATAGTCACTCTTTGACACATGAATACACTATAATATCCACATTATTTATGCTATCAAAGCTAATGTTGGAAATATGGTGATATCCCTTTAATAGCCACCTACACTTCAACACATCTGAACTCATGCAACCATGCACACTGAATGGAAAGTAATTGCTTGAGTCATTGCAGATGACTGAGACACCACAGACCAGAACTTTTGGAAATAAACACATAGCAGCTGTAATGTTAACACCGTCAGCGTTCCTTCTCCACACACATTCTCTCTCTGTTCCTGTGGCACACAGCAAGACACTAACCAACACAGAGATTTTTTTTTTTTTTACTTTTTGTCCTCAGCGGGAGACAGTAGATCTTAGACTTTCTTAATTTATCATGGGGTTTCTTCTTACAGCACTTGTAAGATATGTTGCCAAGATTGCTGAGTGACATTGCTGTTATGTGGTGTCAAAGTTTAAACAGTTTAAAAATCAATGGTATTTTTGTTTCGTGCTTTTGCATTGTTGCTTAACTAGATGTTGTCAAACTAAACTAGTAACATATTTTTGGTTTCCTAATGTTGTGGCAGGATATTTTGTTGATTATTTTTACAACATTACATTTCAATAGATTATTGAACTTTACTGTCATTCACTTGTGCATACTTTAAGAACATGCCAGTGATATTTTAATTTCAGATTTGCTGCATGTTTTGTATTATTTGACCAGGTTAGAACTTTAACTGCCTCTAAGATTGCCTTACATTTTTATAAATAGGACTTTATGATTGACTAAACAACACAAGTGTTGGGGCTAGAAAGAAAATGTAACTATCCACCCTGCATTTCCATGCTTGACATCTGCCAAATTTGTTTTTCACCAAAGGTGCAGAAGGTAGTGGCTAAGCATCTAAATATTTTCTCATGTGCTCGAAAGATATTGCTACATATGCTTTCTTACTTATCCCTAAACTGTTCTGTCTTGACCCTTAATGTAGTCTTTTACTAACTAGACAAATGTGAAGCTTAACATATAGCATGCCAGCTAAGGTCTGTATAGAATCTTGGTTTAGTTGAAGAAATCTTTGGAATATCTTTGAGCATTCCAAGGTTTGAACTTGGGGTGAACTTGCTGGGATGCCATTCAAGACAGATTGGCAACCGTCTTCACTGTTTTCCAGCTGTACATATTTCGTCACTGTAAAACAAAAACTTCCAAATTGTTTGAAAATGTTTTATAACCTTTGTTGATTGTTAGGGACATTTCCCCTTTTGTGTTTAATACACACCTGAATTTTGCTTAGACATTTACTGGCATCAAAAGATATATTTTTTAAGTCTCTCCCAATGAAACCATGTTGGTCATAAATCCTAAATCTTAAACCCTAAATCCCACACTTGAAGATATATATATATATATAAAGCTAAATGTTTTAGGGGGATGTATACTATTAGCATGGATTCTTTCCAATCTGTTTAAAATGAGATCCCATATCCACTAATCAGTAACAAGGAAGAGCCACCCTGCTCCTCCTGAAGCTGGTGTTGAACATTTAGTCAGAAGCTCCTTTCCGACACCCTAGAGTATCTTCTCTCACGGTGGCTGAGGAGTGGGATCAACACATAATTGGAGCAAAGTTTTGCTGTTTTCCTGAAGATTGGGACCACAGTCATTGTCTGTCTTGTTAAAGGTGTTGTTGTCGGTGTGACAATAAAGAAGTGTTTCACTCTCATTCATCCCGCAGTCACCATCTAATGGGAAATTCATCCACGTCAGGTAAACCTGCCTCTGGGGAGATTTTCAAAAATGTCAGTGATATCTGTAATGACAATTGACTGAATGTTCCTACATCCTGCCTTATTTTTAAAATTTTCCTATTGTGAATACAGTTTTAACTTTTATTTGTGAAACACTTTGTTATATTAGGCTTTTTTATTTCTCCTGTCCAGTGTTTTTCAACCTTTTTTGAGCCAAGGTACATTGTTTTCATTGAAAGAATCACGAGGCACACCACCAACCAAAA